>BMAO01003330.1:0-23577 GCA_019973975.1 Trichonephila clavata | reverse complement strand
ACTCCTCCGATAGAAGTAATTGGCAGTTATCTAGTCTCTGGAACTTATTAGCTATTTGAGTTATTAAAACGGAGAGTTCTTTTGATCCGGATCTTCTTTGTTCAGTTCATTTCCAATTTTTCTTAAGCTAAAGGTGAAGGCTTGCCTAAGACCTTTCCTCTTCGCTTTCAGTTCACTTAGAGCCATTTTTCTAAATAAGGTAAATTTTTAAAAACTCAAAAAGTTCAATTCTTTCTCCAAAAGCACCCGTCCCGTCGAGGGTACCAAAGTTATGTTATTGCGAAGTTAACATATTTATCAAGTTCAAATTCAATTGTTTGTGGGCTGTATTACCCGATGCTGGGTGCTTGTTGGTTTTCTAAAATAGTTCCAGAGCAGTCATTCAAAAGGCTTTATCTACACTGCGAGACAGTAGAGCAAGACCTCACCCTCTGCCTGCACAAGATCGGAGTGGTTTACATCATAGGGGTGTGGCGTGACGTCACTCCACCCCAGCGCCGTTCAAAGTACGGCTATTTTCACAACGGCTACTATTTTTATTGTTGTGAACCACTTTTAAAGATATTTACTTTCCATAAAGTGTTCTATTTCATTTTATGCTCCTGATTAATCTTAGTTGTACTATCAGCATAAAAAAAGCTTGATTCCACTCTACAAACCTTTTTGCTGTATCAAAAAATTCTTGCTTCCCATGTTGCTATTCTTAGAGTTTTATGTTATTCTTAGAGGCAATAATTCAAAAACATTTGTTCATATTTTGGTACAAAATAGTTGCAAGGACTTGGTTTGCACATTTGCTTTTCCTTATTCTTGCTAACCTGAATGTTGGTGGCATTATCAATCACGGTTATGCTTGGGCTACAATTCATTTCATGTTCATATCATGACACCCGAAGGTAGTCGGCCCTAAAGTAAGAAAAGCTATTAACTAAATCATCATCTGAATATCAGTAGATCTTGCCTACTTCACTCCTAATAGCATTACATTTCGGTCTGAAAAAGGTTGTCTTCTTCGTAATTCCATGTTTCATCCGTGTAGTAGAATGGTACAAAAATGTAGCCTATAAAAAAAGAAAATGGCACTCACTTCAACTAATTGGGATTGTCACTATCTTGATTTTCACCACAGCCAATTTGGTGACATGCAAATCACTCCTGGATATCAAAACAACAAATATTTTATTTTTAGAAAAAGAAAGAATTATAAGATTTTGTGGGAAATAGCACGATTTGCGTGGTCCAAATTTTGACTGCGGTGATGTTAATACACAAGAATACAGATTTTTATTTACGTATAAGATTTTCTAACATGTTCCTTTTTTGTGGTGTTTATGGTAGTTTCATCTAAATCAGACCTTTGCTTATCTATTTAAGGTTGCTTTTCGGTTTGAATTGATGTTTACTAGGTTACTTCATATATATTTGCGTTTATTTTATTCATGTTTAAATTTTTTATATTTTAAGATTTCTGGCAAAATAAGGCTTAATTTTCTTTTGTTTTCTATAACCTTTTAATTTAAATTATGCTATATTTTCTATTTTAGTGTCTCACATATGCAAGTTGGCAATTGTTGCAATAATACACCAGTACCTTTTCTTTTTGTTACAAGCTATATTCTGGTACTATTTTGCTACATTGATGAAACATGGAATTTGCCGATAAAGGTAAAAACAATAACGTTTTTTTTGTACTTACGTATTAGGGATGTCTTCAGAAACAGGGGCTTTTTCAAGCATCAATTACGCCAAAAGCCAAGCAGCGCGAGTATCATTCAAATGTGGCTGCCCGTCTGTTGGATCTTCTTATGTCTGACTGCGTCACTAAGTTAGAGTAAAAGAATTAGAAATTGTGGGCTTCCACCACAAAAAAGAGTTCGAAATACAATTTCACCTTTTAAATAGAATACATTAAAAAAAATGAATTTTTAATATTTGTTTTGGGCTTATTTCAGGTTAGAAATTTTGAACTACTCTTTGAACAATATTTTGATTGTAGTTGAAAAGATTAAGATATAAGAAATTTGTATATTAAATGCTCAAAAAAAGTTCCTTTGCACATATAATTCTTTTTTTTTAAATAAAATTTCTAATTTTCTTTTGAAACTATTGGTATTTTTTAAAAGTAAGGAGATCTCGTTATATTTAAACATGAAATAAAAATTGTTGAAATTTATTAAAATAGTATTAAATATATAAATAAACTTAAGTTTTAAAATTTTTTTCTCTCTCATCTTATTTATTATTACATACTATGTTTACTTTCTATAAATCTATTTATACATATAATATATATATATATATATATATTTACATTTTATTTTTTTCAATAAAAACTTTTTCTAGTTACTGTGTTTTTTCATACACTGTATTTTAATATTTTTACGATTAAACTTTTTTTATATATGCTATATTATATATATTTATATGTTATTATTTCTAATATCTTCAAAAAACTATTTTTCACTACTCTTTATTTTAATGTTAAAAATTAATATTTGATTTACACAGATATGCTAATAAAATTTTAAAAAATGCAAACCTATTTTTTGACTGCAAATTATTTCAATAAAAAATAATTAACAAATTTTTTTCGTTTATTTTTTTTTTAAATTTTGAAGCTTTTTAGATAAAATATTAATAAAACTTTTCAGCTTCTCTCATTGTATTTTTTTATAATTCCGTTGAATGAATATGTATTTGTTATGAATGAGAATGAGACTTTAGATTTTGAGTTTGATGTAGAATGCAATTATGAATTGTATAACGAACGGATTTTGACTTACCGCCATTTTCCATGCTGGCGTAGAAACACTGTGGAAGTATTTCGAAAGCTGAATGAAAATATATAAATGAAGATTATTAATGAATACACATTCAATGATTTCACAAGTCGACTTTTCATGTATATATTTACTTCACACACACACTCATGCCTTTACATGTACGATAAAAGAAAAACATTTCACAACACATAATCACAAGAATGGCGACCATTACAACCGAATAATCCGAATGGAATGTCGTTTTCCCGCCGAAATCACTCCGGCTTCCAGAAACCAAGTCCAGTTCGTGGCGCCATCTCTGGACGGCGAAAGGAGTCAACTATTCTTAACATCCTCCGGGGGGCGGGAAGATGTAGTCGATGGTGGTAGGGGCAAGACTGCAACTTGAGAGACTGGTCTTGTCATGACTCCACGTGAAGTCTGGATAGTGACGACACGGCATATTCCGTCAGCTCCAGGATGTGTGGCCACAATCCTTCCGGGAGTCCACCTGGTGCTGAAAGAGGCTGGATTCTTGATTAGGACGAGGGATCCTACCGTGAAGTCTTTCTGGCCCTGCATCCATTTGGTTCGGGACTGCAAGGTGTTGAGGTAGGAGTTGAGGTGCCAGCGAGACCAGAACATCTTTTCAACTTCATCAGAAGAGACCACCTAGAATGAAGACTCAAGGATTGGTTAGTCAGACTGTGATCAGGGAGTTCGAGCAAGGGACACCCGATAAGAAAGTGTCCGGGTGTTAACACCTGGAGATCCTTAGGGTCTGATGATAGCGGATAAAGAGGACGTGAATTTATGCACGCCTCGATTTGGCACAGGATTGTAGCTAACTCTTCAAAGTTCAGCACAGCCGCCTTTAAGGTTTTGAGCAAATGATGCTTTGTGAGTTTGACTGAGGCTTCCCACACACCTCCGAAATTCGGTGCATATGGAGGAATGAAGTGCCACTGAATGTTTTTGCTTGACGAATAGTCCTGGACATTAGAGTTGTGAAGTAATTTAAACAAGTCCTTCAAGTAAGCTGAAGCACCAACGAAATTTGTACCGTTGTCAGAATAAATGTCTGATGGATAGCCACGGCGTGACACAAATCGACGCAGTGCTGACAAAAATGCTGCTGCTGATAGCGAAGATACGAGTTCAAGGTGCACTGCTTTAGTACACATGCAGATGAAGAGGCAGATGTAAGATTTGAAGTTGCTGGTCTTGCGAGTATGTTGGCACTTTGTCGTGATAGGTCCAGCAAAGTCAATGCCTACCTTTTCAAAAGCACGACAAGGGGTGATTCGTTCGATGGGTAGATCACCCATCATTTGAGAGACAGGCTTCGCCACAAGCTTAAAACAGTCTACGCAGTTGTGTAGTTCTTTTCTGACAGCTGATTTACCATTAGGTATCCAAAACTGCTGACGAATGAGGGATAAACTAGTTCCTGCCCAGCATGGAAATTGACCCTATGAAAATGTCTAATGATTAGACTTGTAAAGTGATATTTTTTGGTATGAGCATAGGATGCTTTTGTTCAAATTTAAGAGTTTGTTGGAGACGAAGACGTCCTCCGACACGAAGAATTCCCTCAGAGTCAAGGAATACATTCAAAGACTGAAGGTTGCTAGATTTGGGAAGAGGCTTGTTATATACATTTCAAGAGATTAAGTTCTGTATGGTATTCTCCATTTTGTAACAATTTGACTACCTTTTTGATTGAGGTTTCTAATTCATGTGTATATAAAGGCCCAGTAACTTTGGACACTGATTTGGAATTATGGTAGAATCTGAATATCCATGCAACAGTCCTAATTACTTTCATGTACGAGGAAAACTTATCCAAGAAACTAAGAGAATTATCAACACCAGTTGAAAGAACAACAGAGTCACTTAATGATTCAGACTGATCAATAGGAACAAGTGGAACAGGCTGTTCAGAGAAAGGAAGAAATGAATTGGAAGAAGGATGGAAATCATGAAGCCATTTTGGACCAGCTACCCACTCTGAATTTTCAAGAAGTTGTTTCGGGTAGAGGCCTCTTGTTGCCCAATCTGCCGGGTTTAATTTTCCCGGAATGTGATGCCAAGATTCTTTTGAGGTTAGTGTGTGAATTTTTCCAACCCTGTGTTGCACAAATTGATTTCCTTTTACAGGTGGATTATTTATCCAACTCAGTGTAATTGTTGAGTCACACCATAAATAAGTATCGTGAGTGATGTTAAGAGATCTCTTAAATGTATCTAGAAGTTCAGCCAGAAGCAGAGCACCACAAAGCTCTAATTTAGGTAATGATATTGTTTGTACAGGTGCCACACGAGTTTTTGAAACCATTAAGAATAAGTGTGGCGAATCAGAAACAACACGTAAGTATATTACGGCTGAATATGCCTTTGAGGAGGCGTCACAGAACCCATGAATTTCACAGTGTTTAGCATTTAGTGTTTGAACATATCTGGGAACTTTTATTTGTTTGAGGCATGAAATTTCTGCTTGAAACCGATTCCATCTATTAAGAATGTCTGATGATATCTCATCATCCCAGTCAAGCCCTGCCTTCCACAGGTCTTGAAGAATAATCTTTAAAATTATAGTTGAGGGAGAGACAAACCCCAGAGGATCAAAGATGCGTGCGATGATTGATAGCATCTGTCTCTTTGTGGATACCTGGTCTGGTAAGACTGCTCTTACTTTAAAGGAATCCTCGTTTAGATCCCAGAATAAGCCAAGAATTTTCTGGGTGGACTCATCATCAAATGAATGTGAGGAAATATTTGTCTTTAGACTGTTTGGCAAGTCTGACAAGACTTCTGGATGAGTGCATGACCATTTTCGCAGCTCAAATCCACCGGCTGACATTAAATTTTGCAGTTCGTGAACAATTTTCCTAGCCGAGTCCAATGAGTCAGCACCGGCTAACAAATCGTCAACATAGAAATGATCTTTTGCGAGCTTAGCTGCCTGTGGAAAACGATGTTTTTCATCCTCACATAATTGTTTCAAAGTTCGGATGGCAAGAAATGGGGCACAAGATGTACCATAGGTAACTGTATTTAATTTGAAAATCCCTAATGGTTCCTCTGGAGACTTCCTCCAAAATATTTGTTGAAAGCATACATCATCTTGTGATATTAATATCTGTCTATACATTTTTGCAATGTCAGCAGAAAAAGCAATTGGGAAGAATCTGAATTTAAGTAAAGTTAGAAAAATGTCTGACTGTAGTTTTTTACCAGTCAGCAGAATGTCATTCAAAGAATTTCCATTTGTACTTTTGAATGAGCCGTCAAACACCACCCTTAATTTGGTTGTGGAACTATTATCATTAATCACACCATGATGTGGTAAGAAATAATGTGGAGATTTTACATCTGATGCGAGAGGCGTCATGTGACCAAGGTTTTGGTATTCCTCCATAAATTCTGTGTATTGTTCCTTTAATTGATTATTAGAGTGAAGTTTTCTTTCAAGAGAATAGAATCGTTTTAATGCACCCTCCTTACTATCTCCAAGACTTGAATCATCTCTAAATGGCAGTTTTAGAATATATCTACCATCAGCATTACGAATATGAGAATTTACGAATATAGACTCACATAGCTCATCCTCATCCTTTGACGGAATTTCCTTAGGAACAGATTCAAGTTCCCAAAATTGTTTCAAAGAATGGTCTATGTTTAAAAGGGTGTGACAGATTAGGGATGAATTTTGATTATATGGTGTATTTATGGTACCTGACAATAAATGACCTAATTTTGTTGGCAATGCTGATGGGGTACCTTTGGGTCCCATTATAGGAGTCCCTGAAATTATTGTCATAAAAACATCAGCACCTAGAAGAATGTCTATTTCATTTTCAATATAAAACGTTGGATCAGCAAGAGTTAGATCTTTGATATGAGGCCACTCATGATATTTAATTGGAAAGTTTGGCATAGCTGAAGTGACTTTCGAGACTAACAAAGCTTTTACTTGAAATTTATCAGAGGAAACACAAGAAAAAAATTCCAAGTTTGTCGAATATAACGAAGTTTCAGCAAATGTTTCATTTACACCTACTAATTTATGATTGGTGTGTTTTAATGGCAATTTTAAGCGATCAGCACATTGCTTGGAAATCAAAGAATTTTGAGAAGCATTGTCTATCAAAGCACGGCAAGTTATTTGTTGACCATGTTTAGATTTAACATTTATTAATGCTGTGGACAACAATACGTGACCTTCTGTCAATTGTGTGCAATTGTTAGACACTGTCACAGCAGAATTTGCTTGAGTATCTGCTGAAGGACTGACTGAATATCTGTGTAATAATGTATGGTGTCTTTCAGAACAGTTTTTACAAGAGAATCCTATTCTACATGTGTCAAGCCTGTGGTTACTCCTCAAACAATTGGTACATAAATTATTGTTCCGTACCACTTGCCATCTTTCATTTACATTCATAGAATTAAAAGTTGGACATTTGAATAAGGCATGGCTTTGACAACATAGAATGCAATTGTTACTTTGACCAACATCTAATTTTACCCCTGATTTTACTTGGTTACATTTGACAACAGTAGTATTTACATTTGATTTGTTAAATGAATTTAATGGTTTAACATTACCTTTCTTAATGTCAGGTTTTACAAAGTTTAACTCATTCAGACCACGAGCTTCTCTTTCAATGAAAACTCTAAATTCCTCAAGAGTGGGAATTTTATTATTTCCAAAGATAATTCCCACCGTTGCCTAATACATGCATCCACTTTTGAAATGAGAAAATTTATTATGATCAACTCTGTTAATGAATTTGTTTCTAAATCTAAAGTTTTTAAATTTCGAATGACTTCATTGCAAATATCTATTATTTCCAAAAGCAATTTTGAAGTATTTGCCCTGGATATCTTAATACTAAATAGCTTATTTATTTGGCTAAGAGCTAATTGTCGTTTGTTTTCATACCGACTGCACAGTATATCCCAACAGTTCTTAAGATTGTCCACAGTAATTGCAAAACCCCGAATTAATTTGGCTGCATCCCCGCGAACAGAAGCCTGCAGATATTGCAATTTTTCAAGATCACTTATTGATTTGTTATCTAGAATAGAAGACTTAAATAACTCTTTGAATGAAATCCAGTTCTCGCAATTTCCATAAAAATGCGGAACTTCAAGTTTTGGTAAATTAACTACTGAAGACTTTACATGAATACTATTTTTTACTTCCTCAAACTCAGATTTTTGTTCAAGGTCAACAACCCAATTGAATAATATATCTTTATATTTCATATAAATATCAAATGATTCATCACTTTCATGCGTTGACAATTCACCGAATATTTCAGTTAATCTAGTTTCGTATTGCAACACTTGGGTTTTTAAAACACGTATGCGTGATTTATTATCATCGCATTTATTTATTCTACTTTCAAAAACTTTTAATTCTTTTATAATTAAATCAAATTTACCACTATTTTTCGACTGTTTTGGAGCCATGATTTATGAATGAAATTTTAAAATTCTACACAAAATACACAACTATACCAATAATAACAAATGCCTACACAATGCAAATACACAACTATCAAAAAATATTTATACAAAATAGAACAAAAGAATAAGTCTAGAATCAAATAATAAATAATATCAATCAGAATGTATAAGAATACTTCAAGAATTCGTATCAGAATAAATGCACTAGAATAAGAATATCGAGTATGAAACGAATAATATTAATCAGAATGTATAAGAATACTTCAAGAATTCGTATCAGAATAAATGCACTAGAATAAGAATATCGAGTATGAAACGAATAATTAAAATAACAAAGAATAAATCACATCAATAACTCCGCGATTCGACGGACCACATGTTATGAATGAGAATGAGACTTTAGATTTTGAGTTTGATGTAGAATGCAATTATGAATTGTATAACGAACGGATTTTGACTTACCGCCATTTTCATGCTGGGCATAGGAACACTGTGGAAGTATTTTGAAATCTGAATAATGCAATATATAATGAAGATTGTAAATGATTCACTTCAATGATCAATGATTTCACAAGTCGACTTTTCATGTATATATTTACTTCACACACACACTCATGCCTTTACATGTACGATAAAAGAAAAACATTTCACTAAAACATAATCACAAGAATGGCGACCATTACAACCGAATAATCCGAATGGAATGTCGTTTTCCCGCCGAAATCACTCCGGCTTCCAGAAACCAAGTCCAGTTCGTGGCGCCATCTCTGGACGGCGAAAGGAGTCAACTATTCTTAACATCCTCCGGGGGGCGGGAAGATGTAGTCGATGGTGGTAGGGGCAAGACTGCAACTTGAGAGACTGGTCTTGTCATGACTCCACGTGAAGTCTGGATAGTGACGACACGGCATATTCCGTCAGCTCCAGGATGTGTGGCCACAATCCTTCCGGGAGTCCACCTGGTGCTGAAAGAGGCTGGATTCTTGATTAGGACGAGGGATCCTACCGTGAAGTCTTTCTGGCCCTGCATCCATTTGGTTCGGGACTGCAAGGTGTTGAGGTAGGAGAGCTGCCAGCGAGACCAGAACATCCTTTTCAACTTCATCAGAAGAGACCACCTAGAATGAAGACTCAAGGATTGGTTAGTCAGACTGTGATCAGGGAGTTCAAGCAAGGGACACCCGATAAGAAAGTGTCCGGGTGTTAACACCTGGAGATCCTTAGGGTCTGATGATAGCGGATAAAGAGGACGTGAATTTATGCACGCCTCGATTTGGCACAGGATTGTAGCTAACTCTTCAAAGTTCAGCACAGCCGCCTTTAAGGTTTTGAGCAAATGATGCTTTGTGAGTTTGACTGAGGCTTCCCACACACCTCCGAAATTCGGTGCATATGGAGGAATGAAGTGCCACTGAATGTTTTTGCTTGACGAATAGTCCTGGACATTAGAGTTGTGAAGTAATTTAAACAAGTCCTTCAAGTAAGCTGAAGCACCAACGAAATTTGTACCGTTGTCAGAATAAATGTCTGATGGATAGCCACGGCGTGACACAAATCGACGCAGTGCTGACAAAAATGCTGCTGCTGATAGCGAAGATACGAGTTCAAGGTGCACTGCTTTAGTACACATGCAGATGAAGAGGCAGATGTAAGATTTGAAGTTGCTGGTCTTGCGAGTATGTTGGCACTTTGTCGTGATAGGTCCAGCAAAGTCAATGCCTACTTTTTCAAAAGCACGACAAGGGGTGATTCGTTCGATGGGTAGATCACCCATCATTTGAGAGACAGGCTTCGCCACAAGCTTAAAACAGTCTACGCAGTTGTGTAGTTCTTTTCTGACAGCTGATTTACCATTAGGTATCCAAAACTGCTGACGAATGAGGGATAAACTAGTTCCTGCCCAGCATGGAAATTGACCCTATGAAAATGTCTAATGATTAGACTTGTAAAGTGATTATTTTTTGGTATGAGCATAGGATGCTTTTGTTCAAATTTAAGAGTTTGTTGGAGACGAAGACGTCCTCCGACACGAAGAATTCCCTCAGAGTCAAGGAATACATTCAAAGACTGAAGGTTGCTAGATTTGGGAAGAGGCTTGTTATATACATTTCAAGAGATTAAGTTCTGTATGGTATTCTCCATTTTGTAACAATTTGACTACCTTTTTGATTGAGGTTTCTAATTCATGTGTATATAAAGGCCCAGTAACTTTGGACACTGATTTGGAATTATGGTAGAATCTGAATATCCATGCAACAGTCCTAATTACTTTCATGTACGAGGAAAACTTATCCAAGAAACTAAGAGAATTATCAACACCAGTTGAAAGAACAACAGAGTCACTTAATGATTCAGACTGATCAATAGGAACAAGTGGAACAGGCTGTTCAGAGAAAGGAAGAAATGAATTGGAAGAAGGATGGAAATCATGAAGCCATTTTGGACCAGCTACCCACTCTGAATTTTCAAGAAGTTGTTTCGGGTAGAGGCCTCTTGTTGCCCAATCTGCCGGGTTTAATTTTCCCGGAATGTGATGCCAAGATTCTTTTGAGGTTAGTGTGTGAATTTTCCAACCCTGTGTTGCACAAATTGATTTCCTTTTACAGGTGGATTATTTATCCAACTCAGTGTAATTGTTGAGTCACACCATAAATAAGTATCGTGAGTGATGTTAAGAGATCTCTTAAATGTATCTAGAAGTTCAGCCAGAAGCAGAGCACCACAAAGCTCTAATTTAGGTAATGATATTGTTTGTACAGGTGCCACACGAGTTTTTGAAACCATTAAGAATAAGTGTGGCGAATCAGAAACAACACGTAAGTATATTACGGCTGAATATGCCTTTGAGGAGGCGTCACAGAACCCATGAATTTCACAGTGTTTAGCATTTAGTGTTTGAACATATCTGGGAACTTTTATTTGTTTGAGGCATGAAATTTCTGCTTGAAACCGATTCCATCTATTAAGAATGTCTGATGATATCTCATCATCCCAGTCAAGCCCTGCCTTCCACAGGTCTTGAAGAATAATCTTTAAAATTATAGTTGAGGGAGAGACAAACCCCAGAGGATCAAAGATGCGTGCGATGATTGATAGCATCTGTCTCTTTGTGGATACCTGGTCTGGTAAGACTGCTCTTACTTTAAAGGAATCCTCGTTTAGATCCCAGAATAAGCCAAGAATTTTCTGGGTGGACTCATCATTAAATGAATGTGAGGAAATATTTGTCTTTAGACTGTTTGGCAAGTCTGACAAGACTTCTGGATGAGTGCATGACCATTTTCGCAGCTCAAATCCACCGGCTGACATTAAATTTTGCAGTTCGTGAACAATTTTCCTAGCCGAGTCCAATGAGTCAGCACCGGCTAACAAATCGTCAACATAGAAATGATCTTTTGCGAGCTTAGCTGCCTGTGGAAAACGATGTTTTTCATCCTCACATAATTGTTTCAAAGTTCGGATGGCAAGAAATGGGGCACAAGATGTACCATAGGTAACTGTATTTAATTTGAAAATCCCTAATGGTTCCTCTGGAGACTTCCTCCAAAATATTTGTTGAAAGCATACATCATCTTGTGATATTAATATCTGTCTATACATTTTTGCAATGTCAGCAGAAAAAGCAATTGGGAAGAATCTGAATTTAAGTAAAGTTAGAAAAATGTCTGACTGTAGTTTTTTACCAGTCAGCAGAATGTCATTCAAAGAATTTCCATTTGTACTTTTGAATGAGCCGTCAAACACCACCCTTAATTTGGTTGTGGAACTATTATCATTAATCACACCATGATGTGGTAAGAAATAATGTGGAGATTTTACATCTGATGCGAGAGGCGTCATGTGACCAAGGTTTTGGTATTCCTCCATAAATTCTGTGTATTGTTCCTTTAATTGATTATTAGAGTGAAGTTTTCTTTCAAGAGAATAGAATCGTTTTAATGCACCCTCCTTACTATCTCCAAGACTTGAATCATCTCTAAATGGCAGTTTTAGAATATATCTACCATCAGCATTACGAATATGAGAATTTACGAATATAGACTCACATAGCTCATCCTCATCCTTTGACGGAATTTCCTTAGGAACAGATTCAAGTTCCCAAAATTGTTTCAAAGAATGGTCTATGTTTAAAAGGGTGTGACAGATTAGGGATGAATTTTGATTATATGGTGTATTTATGGTACCTGACAATAAATGACCTAATTTTGTTGGCAATGCTGATGGGGTACCTTTGGGTCCCATTATAGGAGTCCCTGAAATTATTGTCATAAAAACATCAGCACCTAGAAGAATGTCTATTTCATTTTCAATATAAAACGTTGGATCAGCAAGAGTTAGATCTTTGATATGAGGCCACTCATGATATTTAATTGGAAAGTTTGGCATAGCTGAAGTGACTTTCGAGACTAACAAAGCTTTTACTTGAAATTTATCAGAGGAAACACAAGAAAAAAATTCCAAGTTTGTCGAATATAACGAAGTTTCAGCAAATGTTTCATTTACACCTACTAATTTATGATTGGTGTGTTTTAATGGCAATTTTAAGCGATCAGCACATTGCTTGGAAATTAAAGAATTTTGAGAAGCATTGTCTATCAAAGCACGGCAAGTTATTTGTTGACCATGTTTAGATTTAACATTTATTAATGCTGTGGACAACAATACGTGACCTTCTGCAATTGTGTGCAATTGTTAGACACTGTCACAACAGAATTTGCTTGAGTATCTGCTGAAGGACTGACTGAATATCTGTGTAATAATGTATGGTGTCTTTCAGAACAGTTTTTACAAGAGAATCCTATTCTACATGTGTCAAGCCTGTGGTTACTCCTCAAACAATTGTACATAAATTATTGTTCCGTACCACTTGCCATCTTTCATTTACATTCATAGAATTAAAAGTTGGACATTTGAATAAGGCATGGCTTTGACAACATAGAATGCAATTGTTACTTTGACCAACATCTAATTTTACCCCTGATTTTACTTGGTTACATTTGACAACAGTAGTATTTACATTTGATTTGTTAAATGAATTTAATGGTTTAACATTACCTTTCTTAATGTCAGGTTTTACAAAGTTTAACTCATTCAGACCACGAGCTTCTCTTTCAATGAAAACTCTAAATTCCTCAAGAGTGGGAATTTTATTAGTTTCCAAAGATAATTCCCACCGTTGACTAATACATGCATCCACTTTTGAAATGAGAAAATTTATTATGATCAACTCTGTTAATGAATTTGTTTCTAAATCCAAAGTTTTTAAATTTCGAATGACTTCATTGCAAATATCTATTATTTCCAAAAGCAATTTTGAAGTATTTGCCCTGGATATCTTAATACTAAATAGCTTATTTATTTGGCTAAGAGCTAATTGTCGTTTGTTTTCATACCGACTGCACAGTATATCCCAACAGTTCTTAAGATTGTCCACAGTAATTGCAAAACCCCGAATTAATTTGGCTGCATCCCCGCGAACAGAAGCCTGCAGATATTGCAATTTTTCAAGATCACTTATTGATTTGTTATCTAGAATAGAAGACTTAAATAACTCTTTGAATGAAATCCAGTTCTCGCAATTTCCATAAAAATGCGGAACTTCAAGTTTTGGTAAATTAACTACTGAAGACTTTACATGAATACTATTTTTTACTTCCTCAAACTCAGATTTTTGTTCAAGGTCAACAACCCAATTGAATAATATATCTTTATATTTCATATAAATATCAAATGATTCATCACTTTCATGCGTTGACAATTCACCGAATATTTCAGTTAATCTAGTTTCGTATTGCAACACTTGGGTTTTTAAAACACGTATGCGTGATTTATTATCATCGCATTTATTTATTCTACTTTCAAAAACTTTTAATTCTTTTATAATTAAATCAAATTTACCACTATTTTTCGACTGTTTTGGAGCCATGATTTATGAATGAAATTTTAAAATTCTACACAAAATACACAACTATACCAATAATAACAAATGCCTACACAATGCAAATACACAACTATCAAAAAATATTTATACAAAATAGAACAAAAGAATAAGTCTAGAATCAAATAATAAATAATATCAATCAGAATGTATAAGAATACTTCAAGAATTCGTATCAGAATAAATGCACTAGAATAAGAATATCGAGTATGAAACGAATAATATTAATCAGAATGTATAAGAATACTTCAAGAATTCGTATCAGAATAAATGCACTAGAATAAGAATATCGAGTATGAAACGAATAATTAAAATAACAAAGAATAAATCACATCAATAACTCCGCGACTCGACGGACCACATGTTATGAATGAGAATGAGACTTTAGATTTTGAGTTTGATGTAGAATGCAATTATGAATTGTATAACGAACGGATTTTGACTTACCGCCATTTTCCATGCTGGGATAGGAACACTGTGGAAGTATTTCGATAAAGCTGAATAATGCAATATATAAATGAAGATTATTAATGAATAACTTCAATGATTTCACAAGTCGACTTTTCATGTATATATTTGCTTCACACACACACTCATGCCTTTACATGTACGATAAAAGAAAAACATTTCACTAAAACATAATCACAAGAATGGCGACCATTACAACCGAATCATCCGAATGGAATGTCGTTTTCCCGCCGAAATCACATCGGCTTCCAGAAACCAAGTCCAGTTCGTGGCGCCATCTCTGGACGGCGAAAGGAGTCAACTATTCTTAACATCCTCCGGGGGGCGGGAAGATGTAGTCGATGGTGGTAGGGGCAAGACTGCAACTTGAGAGACTGGTCTTGTCATGACTCCACGTGAAGTCTGGATAGTGACGACACGGCATATTCCGTCAGCTCCAGGATGTGTGGCCACAATCCTTCCGGGAGTCCACCTGGTGCTGAAAGAGGCTGGATTCTTGATTAGGACGAGGGATCCTACCGTGAAGTCTTTCTGGCCCTGCATCCATTTGGTTCGGGACTGCAAGGTGTTGAGGTAGGAGAGCTGCCAGCGAGACCAGAACATCCTTTTCAACTTCATTCAGAAGAGACCACCTAGAATGAAGACTCAAGGATTGGTTAGTCAGACTGTGATCAGGGAGTTCAAGCAAGGGACACCCGATAAGAAAGTGTCCGGGTGTTAACACCTGGAGATCCTTAGGGTCTGATGATAGCGGATAAAGAGGACGTGAATTTATGCACGCCTCGATTTGGCACAGGATTGTAGCTAACTCTTCAAAGTTCAGCACAGCCGCTTTTAAGGTTTTGAGCAAATGATGCTTTGTGAGTTTGACTGAGGCTTCCCACACACCTCCGAAATTCGGTGCATATGGAGGAATGAAGTGCCACTGAATGTTTTTGCTTGACGAATAGTCCTGGACATTAGAGTTGTGAAGTAATTTAAACAAGTCCTTCAAGTAAGCTGAAGCACCAACGAAATTTGTACCGTTGTCAGAATAAATGTCTGATGGATAGCCACGGCGTGACACAAATCGACGCAGTGCTGACAAAAATGCTGCTGCTGATAGCGAAGATACGAGTTCAAGGTGCACTGCTTTAGTACACATGCAGATGAAGAGGCAGATGTAAGATTTGAAGTTGCTGGTCTTGCGAGTATGTTGGCACTTTGTCGTGATAGGTCCAGCAAAGTCAATGCCTACTTTTTCAAAAGCACGACAAGGGGTGATTCGTTCGATGGGTAGATCACCCATCATTTGAGAGACAGGCTTCGCCACAAGCTTAAAACAGTCTACGCAGTTGTGTAGTTCTTTTCTGACAGCTGATTTACCATTAGGTATCCAAAACTGCTGACGAATGAGGGATAAAACTAGTTCCTGCCCAGCATGGAAATTGACCCTATGAAAATGTCTAATGATTAGACTTGTAAAGTGATTATTTTTTGGTATGAGCATAGGATGCTTTTGTTCAAATTTAAGAGTTTGTTGGAGACGAAGACGTCCTCCGACACGAAGAATTCCCTCAGAGTCAAGGAATATATTCAAAGACTGAAGGTTGCTAGATTTGGGAAGAGGCTTGTTATATATATACATTTCAAGAGATTAAGTTCTGTATGGTATTCTCCATTTTGTAACAATTTGACTACCTTTTTGATTGAGGTTTCTAATTCATGTGTATATAAAGGCCCAGTAACTTTGGACACTGATTTGGAATTATGGTAGAATCTGAATATCCATGCAACAGTCCTAATTACTTTCATGTACGAGGAAAACTTATCCAAGAAACTAAGAGAATTATCAACACCAGTTGAAAGAACAACAGAGTCACTTAATGATTCAGACTGATCAATAGGAACAAGTGGAACAGGCTGTTCAGAGAAAGGAAGAAATGAATTGGAAGAAGGATGGAAATCATGAAGCCATTTTGGACCAGCTACCCACTCTGAATTTTCAAGAAGTTGTTTAGGGTAGAGGCCTCTTGTTGCCCAATCTGCCGGGTTTAATTTTCCCGGAATGTGATGCCAAGATTCTTTTGAGGTTAGTGTGTGAATTTTCCAACCCTGTGTTGCACAAATTGATTTCCTTTTACAGGTGGATTATTTATCCAACTCAGTGTAATTGTTGAGTCACACCATAAATAAGTATCGTGAGTGATGTTAAGAGATCGCTTAAATGTATCTAGAAGTTCAGCCAGAAGCAGAGCACCACAAAGCTCTAATTTAGGTAATGATATTGTTTGTACAGGTGCCACACGAGTTTTTGAAACCATTAAGAATAAGTGTGGCGAATCAGAAACAACACGTAAGTATATTACGGCTGAATATGCCTTTGAGGAGGCGTCACAGAACCCATGAATTTCACAGTGTTTAGCATTTAGTGTTTGAACATATCTGGGAACTTTTATTTGTTTGAGGCATGAAATTTCTGCTTGAAACCGATTCCATCTATTAAGAATGTCTGATGATATCTCATCATCCCAGTCAAGCCCTGCCTTCCACAGGTCTTGAAGAATAATCTTTAAAATTATAGTTGAGGGAGAGACAAACCCCAGAGGATCAAAGATGCGTGCGATGATTGATAGCATCTGTCTCTTTGTGGATACCTGGTCTGGTAAGACTGCTCTTACTTTAAAGGAATCCTCGTTTAGATCCCAGAATAAGCCAAGAATTTTCTGGGTGGACTCATCATTAAATGAATGTGAGGAAATATTTGTCTTTAGACTGTTTGGCAAGTCTGACAAGACTTCTGGATGAGTGCATGACCATTTTCGCAGCTCAAATCCACCGGCTGACATTAAATTTTGCAGTTCGTGAACAATTTTCCTAGCCGAGTCCAATGAGTCAGCACCGGCTAACAAATCGTCAACATAGAAATGATCTTTTGCGAGCTTAGCTGCCTGTGGAAAACGATGTTTTTCATCCTCACATAATTGTTTCAAAGTTCGGATGGCAAGAAATGGGGCACAAGATGTACCATAGGTAACTGTATTTAATTTGAAAATCCCTAATGGTTCCTCTGGAGACTTCCTCCAAAATATTTGTTGAAAGCATACATCATCTTGTGATATTAATATCTGTCTATACATTTTTGCAATGTCAGCAGAAAAAGCAATTGGGAAGAATCTGAATTTAAGTAAAGTTAGAAAAATGTCTGACTGTAGTTTTTTACCAGTCAGCAGAATGTCATTCAAAGAATTTCCATTTGTACTTTTGAATGAGCCGTCAAACACCACCCTTAATTTGGTTGTGGAACTATTATCATTAATCACACCATGATGTGGTAAGAAATAATGTGGAGATTTTACATCTGATGCGAGAGGCGTCATGTGACCAAGGTTTTGGTATTCCTCCATAAATTCTGTGTATTGTTCCTTTAATTGATTATTAGAGTGAAGTTTTCTTTCAAGAGAATAGAATCGTTTTAATGCACCCTCCTTACTATCTCCAAGACTTGAATCATCTCTAAATGGCAGTTTTAGAATATATCTACCATCAGCATTACGAATATGAGAATTTACGAATATAGACTCACATAGCTCATCCTCATCCTTTGACGGAATTTCCTTAGGAACAGATTCAAGTTCCCAAAATTGTTTCAAAGAATGGTCTATGTTTAAAAGGGTGTGACAGATTAGGGATGAATTTTGATTATATGGTGTATTTATGGTACCTGACAATAAATGACCTAATTTTGTTGGCAATGCTGATGGGGTACCTTTGGGTCCCATTATAGGAGTCCCTGAAATTATTGTCATAAAAACATCAGCACCTAGAAGAATGTCTATTTCATTTTCAATATAAAACGTTGGATCAGCAAGAGTTAGATCTTTGATATGAGGCCACTCATGATATTTAATTGGAAAGTTTGGCATAGCTGAAGTGACTTTCGAGACTAACAAAGCTTTTACTTGAAATTTATCAGAGGAAACACAAGAAAAAAATTCCAAGTTTGTCGAATATAACGAAGTTTCAGCAAATGTTTCATTTACACCTACTAATTTATGATTGGTGTGTTTTAATGGCAATTTTAAGCGATCAGCACATTGCTTGGAAATTAAAGAATTTTGAGAAGCATTGTCTATCAAAGCACGGCAAGTTATTTGTTGACCATGTTTAGATTTAACATTTATTAATGCTGTGGACAACAATACGTGACCTTCTGCCAATTGTGTGCAATTGTTAGACACTGTCACACAGAATTTGCTTGAGTATCTGCTGAAGGACTGACTGAATATCTGTGTAATAATGTATGGTGTCTTTCAGAACAGTTTTTACAAGAGAATCCTATTCTACATGTGTCAAGCCTGTGGTTACTCCTCAAACAATTGTACATAAATTATTGTTCCGTACCACTTGCCATCTTTCATTTACATTCATAGAATTAAAAGTTGGACATTTGAATAAGGCATGGCTTTGACAACATAGAATGCAATTGTTACTTTGACCAACATCTAATTTTACCCCTGATTTTACTTGGTTACATTTGACAACAGTAGTATTTACATTTGATTTGTTAAATGAATTTAATGGTTTAACATTACCTTTCTTAATGTCAGGTTTTACAAAGTTTAACTCATTCAGACCACGAGCTTCTCTTTCAATGAAAACTCTAAATTCCTCAAGAGTGGGAATTTTATTATTTTCCAAAGATAATTCCCACCGTTGACTAATACATGCATCCACTTTTGAAATGAGAAAATTTATTATGATCAACTCTGTTAATGAATTTGTTTCTAAATCTAAAGTTTTTAAATTTCGAATGACTTCATTGCAAATATCTATTATTTCCAAAAGCAATTTTGAAGTATTTGCCCTGGATATCTTAATACTAAATAGCTTATTTATTTGGCTAAGAGCTAATTGTCGTTTGTTTTCATACCGACTGCACAGTATATCCCAACAGTTCTTAAGATTGTCCACAGTAATTGCAAAACCCCGAATTAATTTGGCTGCATCCCCGCGAACAGAAGCCTGCAGATATTGCAATTTTTCAAGATCACTTATTGATTTGTTATCTAGAATAGAAGACTTAAATAACTCTTTGAATGAAATCCAGTTCTCGCAATTTCCATAAAAATGCGGAACTTCAAGTTTTGGTAAATTAACTACTGAAGACTTTACATGAATACTATTTTTTACTTCCTCAAACTCAGATTTTTGTTCAAGGTCAACAACCCAATTGAATAATATATCTTTATATTTCATATAAATATCAAATGATTCATCACTTTCATGCGTTGACAATTCACGAATATTTCAGTTAATCTAGTTTCGTATTGCAACACTTGGGTTTTTAAAACACGTATGCGTGATTTATTATCATCGCATTTATTTATTCTACTTTCAAAAACTTTTAATTCTTTTATAATTAAATCAAATTTACCACTATTTTTCGACTGTTTTGGAGCCATGATTTATGAATGAAATTTTAAAATTCTACACAAAATACACAACTATACCAATAATAACAAATGCCTACACAATGCAAATACACAACTATCAAAAAATATTTATACAAAATAGAACAAAAGAATAAGTCTAGAATCAAATAATAAATAATACAATCAGAATGTATAAGAATACTTCAAGAATTCGTATCAGAATAAATGCACTAGAATAAGAATATCGAGTATGAAACGAATATTAATCAAAGATAAATACTTCAAGAATTCGTATCAGAATAAATGCACTAGAATAAGAATATCGAGTATGAAACGAATAATTAAAATAACAAAGAATAAATCACATCAATAACTCCGCGATTCGACGGACCACATGTTATGAATGAGAATGAGACTTTAGATTTTGAGTTTGATGTAGAATGCAATTATGAATTGTATAACGAACGCATTTTGACTTACCGCCATTTTCCATGCTAGGCGTAGGAACACTGTGGAAGTATTTCGATAAAGCTGAATAATGAATATATAAATGAAGATTATTAATGAATAACTCCAATGATTTCACAAGTCGACTTTCATGTATATATTTGCTTCACACACACACTCATGCCTTTACATGTACGATAAAAGAAAAACATTTCACTAAAACATAATCACAAGAATGGCGACCATTACAACCGAATAATCCGAATGGAATGTCGTTTTCCCGCCGAAATCACTCGGCTTCCAGAAAACCAAGTCCAGTTCGTGGCGCCATCTCTGGACGGCGAAAGGAGTCAACTATTCTTAACATATGTACTGCTAGTTTTTCTGAGCAGCTTGACCATAGGCCGTGGTAGCGTAGTGGTTAAGATCACAAGCTCGTAGCTGGCGTATCATGAGTTTGATCCTGCTACCGCTGAAAATCCGCCGTGCAAAGGAGGCCGATGCACCTTAAATATGTCGAGGGGTCAAATGTCCTCCCGTTGGTGTGGTTGGAAGTTAGGAGAAGCGGGTGACAGCCGAGGAATCGTCCTCATTACATGACCATGGTTCAAAATTATGAGAACCTTCACCAATAGCTCTCGTGTGGCTTTATAGTGCGAAGTAAATATAACTCTCTCTCTCTCTCTATTACTTTCTTGTATAATGTTATTAAAAATTTATATTTGTTTTAGTTTAAAAATCTGTTGTTTGATATTTGATTATTGGAAATGCTATATCTGCACATTTTTAAGAGGAAGAGGATGGCGGAAGATGGTACATCCTTCCCTAACTGCCACACACATTCACATCAAAGAGATAAGAGTCAAAATTAAATGTTATAATCCTTGCATTCGGTTTACAAAATCTATTTATACAAATACAAAAGTAGCTTTAATGTTATTCTTAAAAATGCAGCTATCTTTCTAATATAAGATTTGGGAATATTTCTAAAAAAATCTATATTCAATTTTTTTTTTTCAAAAACTGCCGCAAAAAATATACGTTTGTGTGCTATATTTTTTTCTCAAATTTTATTTTAAAATTGATGGCATTGTAGTTTTTATTATTTAAATACATTTAAAATTGTTTATTTCATTTTTTTAGTTATATACTATGTAAAATAATTTATTTTTTAAGAGTATTGCTGGCTGCAAAAGCTGCATAAAAATTCAATTTGTCAATAATTATCGAGTAATTGCCAAGTTAATTGATATTGTCATTTTACTTCATTATTGAATTTTTTTATGGAAGAATAATTGTGTTCAGAATGAGGAAAACTTGCTGTCAAAGCTTGGAAAAAGAAAGAAGGAAATTTTTTTTCTATCACTTGGGAACACTTATTATCAACAAGAAAATTGAATACAAATGTTATTGAATTTCATTAGTTCAATATTTTCAAATAAAGATCATAATAAAAAGAAAGTTTATTAATTAATGAAGATGGACATCTTGACTTATAATTTCAGACAAAACTTTAATTTCAATCCAGATAGTAAAGAATATTTTAATTCAATTGCAATGAAATCAATTCAATAGTTTGTTTTTCTATATAGATCAAACACAAATCCATTTATTTTGTTAAGGACACAGTACGATTGGCAAAAATCGGTCAAAAAATCAAATTTAATTTTTTAGCTTAAATTATTTTTTTTTACTTTTCTATAACCTGACACAATTTGAAAGCTCTAAACTTAAAAAACACAGAATTAGGATAACTGTTGTGTTCGTTTTTATTCACATCCCTATGAAAATCCAAACTATAAAATTTACCTTATCTCGGAAAGATAAAATAACTAGTTTGCCTTTAATTAAATGCTAAACTTTTTTTCTATTGTGCATAATGCTTTTTTTTACCTATTGCTAATAGTACATGTGACAAAAGTTGCTATGCATTTTCAAATCAAAGCAATACTTATTTTTTCAAAATAATTGATAGCTCAGAATTTATACATTTTTTAAGGAATTTTCAATAAGCATTCATACAAAGAAGTATTGTACGAATACCAATAATGTTATTTCAAACCCATACCAACATTTGTTATGCATAGTTTGACCTTCTCGTAAATCAAATTTCATGCGTGTATGTAAACTTTGTAGGAGGAGTAGCATTCTAAATCACTTCACAAATTTTAAGTTTTTTTCTTAACAAATTAAATGGCTAGCTTTTTATGAAATTTTGAGCACAAAACCTGTTTTACATAGTGTGCGCACATAGGAGGCAACCAAATGTTTGTGTGCGCTACTGTATGTATACATTAGATTTTGTTACAAATATTTTTTAATTTACGTTTTTGATCTAAATAAAATATAAATTTAATTAGAAATTTTGTTTATTTGAAAATAACTTTTATTGGGTGTGCATCAAAATGGGTAGAAATATTGTTGTTATTGGAAAAAAATGCAACAGCAATATTCATATGTTTAAGTGGGGTTGAAAGGAAAAGTTAATGATTTTCACACGAAAGAAAAATTTAATTGTTTAGATTATTCTTAAATTCTTCTTGAATTCAAAGTGAAAATCCTTCGTGCTTTTAATCTCTTTTATTTTGCTTTAAGTTTATTCAATATTGTGGTTTTTGAATTTTGATAGTTATTACAAAGGAAGAAAGTAGTCTAGTATGGTAAATATCCCCTTCTACAGAGTAAAAAAAAAAAAAAAAAAGACAGTTTTGCTTGTCTTTTGTCCACACAATCGATGACCTCTCTTTAAAACTGCCATGTCTCATTTTTAAGGAGTTGGGAAGATCACTGGTGGCAATATATTTTAGACACATTTTTTGACCATTGGTTTTTCTACACCCTATTGTTTTAGATTTTTCTCATTTTTGCCTGCCTCTCATTCCAGTCAGGCTTTTTAGAAACTACTATAAATCCAGCTACATTCTCTCAGATAAGGATTTATTGTTGTCAATGCCAAAAATACGATGAAAAGCCGTTGGGACGGGTTAAGCAATTAGCTGCTTCTATGTACACTGTCCTTCCCTTTGGCGAAGAACGTCCCAACATCTCAAACGGGTACTGTATTGTATTA
>BMAO01003329.1:0-21626 GCA_019973975.1 Trichonephila clavata | reverse complement strand
GTTAATATAACAATAAACATATGAATATGATTCAGTAATATATAAGAATAAATTTATAATTACAATAACAAATATATGTGCGTGCGTGTTTCTGTAAAATTCTTGTCACATAGCAAACCCATTTTGGAGAAAATAAATAAGTCATATTTAATATTTACCTGAAGTAATTTTGTTAAGTATCACAGTCATGTTTTCACACGAATTATTAATACATATTTTACGGAAAATACATTTCAAATTAAAAATTAAAAAATGAATTTTTTTTTTATTATTTGATTATAAGTTAAGCACATAAAAAAACGAAACAATATTTATCAACAAAGTTTATTCCAAGTATTTTTTTTTTTTTTTTTTTTTTTTTTACCCGCAAAAAATAAAGTATAGCATTTGCTGTTTTGTATATTAAGGTGAAACACAAAAAGATTATTGTGTTATTATGCATTTGAAACAATTGCTTCGAATTAATTCAAATTTTTACTCAATATTTTTCTCCTTCTTTTGCATTAACTAGTAAATCTTCCAATATGAGGTCATTATTAAAACATATCATTCTTTTTTTAATCATTATATCTTAATTTTTGTGCAGGAGTTAAAAGGTAAGGAAAAAATGATGAAGGTTTCTCTGAAATTCCATTTTTTCCTCCGATTTCTGAAATTTTATTTCTCCTTTTATTAGTTATTTCTTTTTAGTTTTTCAAATCTTTAAGGAATATCTAACAATATTTGCAGAAATAGAAGGAAAAATGTAATTTTAGAGAAAATATTAATTTATTCTTGCTTTTTTGATGCATTTTATTACATATAAATTGATATTCCAGATAAGGTTTTTGAAGGAAATATAATTTTTTTTTTGTATGATCAATATTCCACTCACGAATTCAAAATGGCGAGCAGAAGGAAGCCTTTAAATCCGTATTTTTTTTCCCCCTTTATTTACTAAACTTATTCCAAACTAAAAGGAAATAAATACGCAAAGTTGTTAAATAAAAAAAATACAAAAAGAAGTAAATATTAAGGAAATGCATATCAAATTTTACAAATTATAAAAATAAAAATATTTTTTACGCATTAAGAAGTAGAACATATCTCTCTTTTTAACGATTCTTTGGCAAACGATATTTATTCTTTTTGGATTAAATGCAATGAAAACTTTTTTAACTGTTTGTATTCTAATAAAAGTTCCAATCAATTTCAAAAATATATTTTTTATATTAATAGAAACCTGAATTATACACATATTTATATTTATGTATATTTCGTCTGTAAATTTTTCTTCGTATTATTACTCAACTATTAGTTTAAATCTAGAAAAATGTGGATAAAACCAATTCCGTTGTATTTAAAAATTCAAGCATTTAAGGCATTCATAATTCATACAAAAATAATTGCTTCAAATTCTTGAGTATCACGAGCAATTATTTTGGTATCACGAGCGATATTCTTCAAGCTGAGAATCAACGTTGTTTTTGAAGAATATTAATAACTCGACTTCGAAATCGGACCATAAAAATGTAGGTATGTGATAATAGTCTATTACTTGCTTAAAACAAGATTTAAAAAATTTGAGATAATTGAAAAATTATCCTATTTTAGATAACTTACATAAGTTAGAAGCGATTGATCTAATTAATGCGAGAAGAAAATCGTTTGGTACTATAATATCACACAGTATTTTCAAGTAAAGCCATGTTAATAAAGAATAATATTGCGAACAGTCTGTATATATATATATATATATATATATATATATATATATATATAAGCTGCGTAAAAGCATTTTAAACAATTCTATTCATAAAACTTTATATAATTTTAGTGCATGAGTTGTTTTTTTCTTACATTCTTATTAAACTAAATATGTGCAATTAAATTTTATTTTACGAGCTGCGATATTAATATTGATTAAAAATACAACAAAATTCTACAATGATCAGACGATAAGTTTAGATATGAACTGTAAGTAAAATTTATTTAAACAACAATCGCGACAATTTAAGTATAAAACATGGCTCGAGAAGTCACAATGAGTAAAAATGGCTACTTCTACTGTAGCTTTTTTTTACAGAGGGGGAGGGGTATGCTAATCAAAACCCTTCCTTCCAAACAAAACAAAAAAATGTGTTCTAAGAACTTTCTAACTATACCGGAAGAAGTGACCAAGTAACGACGCACGACGTGGTTTTCAGACATTCAAATCACCGTCGACCGTGAACAGACGAAGAAATGCTTCCTGCTTGGGTCACGTCAAGTCAACGTGTCCCATTGTACCATAACTGGACAGCCGCGCTGCAGACAGATGTGTATCTTCGTTGTACAATACACAGAAATGATATCTTTTCTTCTAACGTCTGTTATGTCAGAAGTTTAAAAAAAGTAAGTCAAAATGTTTATAGGAATTCAATGAATTGATAATGCAATGATTACAAACTGTAATCATGGAAATAAAGATTTAAAGTTATGATCTACATAATATTATAAAAATTCATAAGCTGAAAACTCGCAAAAAAAAAAAAAAAATTCGTTACATGATCGAACATAATTTAGTAGAATGGATATTTATTACATAGAAAATTGACAGGAATATTTACGGAAGACCTATTCTAGCGAAAATATTCGTGATTCGAACTATTTGCACCTTATTCAGAGACCAAACTATTAAAGTGCAAGGTATTCGATTTTTTACATTTTTTAATTGCATTTTATGATTTCTCAGTTTCTTTTCTGCCTTTACTAATTTACTACAATTTAAATCTATTCTTAAAAACTCTCAAATGAACTTATTTGAAAACAAAGCTTATCCCCCCCCCCCCCAAAAGGGGAAATTTTAAAAACATTATTGTGTTACATTTTCTGTATAAATTTTATTCTGATGAATGCGTTTAAATTTAGAATACAAGATCTTCTCACATTCATTTTTACTAACAGTCATAAGTCGAACTGGTCGTCAGTCAGATTTACATTTTTCAACAATATTGTCGTTAAAATGGATTAAAAAAATGCACATAAAATACAAAAATCAAATCTATGTATTCGCATATTTATGGAACATTATCATAAAAATGCAGTCAGCACCGGTGGCTTAGAGGCAGCGTGCCCGTGAGCCTACGGTTGCGGGTTCGACACCGGCTGGAGTCGATAGATTTTCTGGTTCCGAAAATCGTAGAAATGCAAGTCATGTGATTATGGGGCATGTAAAGTTCCCTGAGTATCAATCTTTGGCTCTGGTACTCTCGGAAAAATTAAATCACAGCAATATTTAGCATCCGACAAGAGCATGAATTAAAAAATTAATTCAGAGTCCAAATTCGGTAACGATGGTGCCACCATGAAACGGTTGTCACGTTTGAGAAATTGCTTTGTCTGCAAAGGCTAAGTTGGTGAAAATGCAGCCCCGTTGGATAGAAAAGATAATTAAAAATACATGATATGAACACTAATCGATCCACCATTTCTGAAAACTCTTTGATCTCTTATCAATAATGTTATCTTTCTTATAATTTATTTATTGTATTCATAAGTTTGGATGGTCGGAAGTCGGGGAGGATACGTAGGGACCAATTGGTCCCGGGCTATGATTTCGGCCTCAATAAGATCATGATTTGAATCATTTTAATCGTCAAATGTTATTCCGGAGCATATTTTCCGAAATCTGTGAGTTTTGAACTATATTTCTACTGGCAACAGTGGCAAGACTGCATTATTATGTCATGTCCATCTTCCATCTCTAGGCCACCCTACACCCTCATTTAGTCCAATGGCGGCAATCGATTTGTACCTAGGTTAATGAGATTATGAGTCACGCATACTTATTTGGTACGAGTATTTGACAATGTATGCTATATACTGTCCACTTAAAAAGAATTGTACATGGAACCTACTTTTTGGCAAAGGGGACCAGAGCCTCAAGAAGTCACTGGGGTATGTAAATATAATTCTGTCATATAAATACATAATACTATCGATTTTTTCAAATATTTTAGTTTATAATATGTGCTAATAATAAATAGGTTTCATGACACTTTAATAACACTTTGATGTACAATTACTTCACATATTATCGAAGATATCTTGGGATAAAACTTTTAAGGAAATTCAGCAAAACAGCAGTGTTTATAAAGAAATACAAAAATTTGGGGTGAAATTTTCTGGCATAATACTATAAACAACATTATAAAATACTATAAACACGGCGTTCATGAAGTAAAAAAGAATAGCATCCGCTATGTTAGTAGAAGTATTTAGAATCTCCACTGCAAACACAGTGGAACAATGCGAATAATATAAATATAACATTTACTTTTGAAAAGTGTAGTAGAAAAACTTCAGACACATAGCTTTCTTTTCAAGCATTTATTAAATTAAAACGCAGATTCAAGGTAACTTGCACTATAAAAAAACTATTTTGGTAGCTGTAGTGTCTTTTGAGAAATCAAACTGATTCATGTGTGGAAATCACATAGCTTTTAACCGTTCCACAATCTTTTCTCTCACTATACAGCTCTCTCAGGAAGGAAATTCCCCCAAGTTTTGAAGAGCTGCAAGTATTACCGGACAGGTGAAGATGTATTCTGGAGAAAGCTCAATTTCGGGGTAGTTTCTACAAGTTCTGTATGATATGGTACCATCTTTATTAACCTTCATTCCTCCAAAATGGCTGGTTCTAATTAATATTCTAATTAGAACGTTTACAAAGAATTCAACAATAAGGACCATTCGATAAACCTATGAATTTCCCAGCCTCTGCTAATTAAAAACACTTCCTCCAAGAAAAATACTTCAGTGGAATGCACACGTGTATAACAAAGTATAATTCTGATAAACATTTATGTAATTTTTTTTTTTTGAGTGAACTACTTATTGCGAAATGAAGATCATTTATAGCTTTAATGGCTCCGAAGAATGTACTTCTGTTAATGGAACCACTCCCCCCCCCTCTGCAGCTACCGGAAGGCCTACTACAGTTAGACAACGGGGTTTCGAGGAAAGATAGAGTTCATTCTACTATCATCCATACGCATTAGCATATAACAAGCCAGTTACCTATCTGTTCTATCTTGCACCCACTGATTTAATGTGGAAGTTCCTGTATGCACTTAAAAGTTTGATGCAGATTCTCCTTAGAGGTCAAGTAAAATGTATTCAAAGTATGCGACCTTGCTTATTTTAAACATGTTGGACTGTTGTTGATTATGTTTAGATAGTATAGAATTCAAAGATTTTTAAATTTAGATAATTTTTTTAGATCTATGAGTTTTTCATGAAGAATGATTATTCCTTTTGGTAAAAGTACTCAAATTCGAAATGAAATCAGTTGGAAAAAATGCATCAAAGAAAAGAAAATTTACGATGCCGAGTCATTTCGAAGTTTGCAGTTCACAGTTTTACTTCTTAAATCTGCAAAGATGTCAGAATATTTCTTTGTGAAATAGCTTTAAAATTTAAACATTATACATGTAACTAAATGTAAGATGTAGGGGAATTATTTATATAACAGGTTGGTGTGCATGAATGTCGTATTTTTAAGTGAACATATAAAACAGCATATATATTTTCGCAAAAGCTGTTTATTTTATCAAAAAAAAAACAAAAAAAATGCTCCATTTGCTTCAGTGCACCTTTTCAAACGAGATTTAAATGCATAGGTGCTTTTCTTAAAGAAATTCTGATCTTTAGAAAATATAAATCCTGATATAAATGTCTCAGACTGTCTTCATTTTCATATTGTTTGGCGCTTAAAAACTGTTCCAAACATTAAAAATATTTAAAAAATGAAAGTCGGTTGGCGAAATAATGACCGATGAATAAGTTTGCTACTGTAAAATTTAATATTTTAAATTCATTTAATTTCACAATTTTTTGTATGACGTATGCGCCGAGCGTTGTCGTAGAGAAGTATTGGGCCATGCCAATTAACAAGTGATGAGCGCATAATTTTCAATTTTTCATGCACTTTATCAATTTACTGGCATTATATAATGGATACAGATGGATTCGTTTCCCCTAATGCTTTCAGAGAATCCCTTTCCGCAGATGTTTTGGTCTTCTACGCAGTTCATTCTCTCTGCAGGGAAAATTCCCCAGGCCGAAATTTTTCTAATTAGCACTGCAATTTTCGATTGTTAACAGTATTCTCCCCCCCCCCCTCCAAATACCTGATTTACATTGCATGAAGCTTTTTCAGCATTATTACCAAGTTTATACACACATGTAGAAAATTACACGAAAATCGGTTGAATTCATTCTTTACGAAATTCAAAAGAAATAACAAGATGGAAAACTTTGAGAAAATCATCTTCGTTTGAATGTGAGTCTGGCCATGCACAACACGACCGAAAAGGAAGTTATGCCAAATGCAAACTTCATAACGAAAACAAAGAGACAAACGCTCACATGCAATGAAAATTCGACATTTCATAGGCACTAACCTAACAATTTAAAAGAAAATGTAAATTTAAAGAAAGGTCAAAAATCCACCCTGAAATGAAAAGTTATAGGAAAAAAATTATTCGCTTATGAAAATTTTTAATCAATCAATATCCAAAAGCTGTTCTTTGGAAAGTTTCAGTGAGGGAGTGCTCGTTTTTTTTAAACATAATCAAGTGACAATCGGAAAATTTCAGAGAAACTATAAACCTTACTAAGAATCGTTTTTTTTTTATATCTTGATCATTTGCACAGTTTCACACCATATACTGTACAGAAATCGTTCACATCGGAGAATTTCCTACAAGTTTTGAAATAAAATTTTAATCGGTGCAGTCAAATCTTAAGCCCTTCAATCAATACATTATTTCCTTGATGGATGAATTACAAATTTTAAATGGCATCCGCCCAAAAAGCAAGAATGAAAATTCAGCAACTAAAAACTATTGATAATAACCAGCTAACAACCAAGAGAAAAGTTAACTTTATCGAATAGAGCTGTACAGGCTTCAAGTGCTTGAATTCAATCGCGTTCAATATCAAAATATCTACATCTTCAAAAGCAAATGCAAATGAGGTGTTAATTAGTTTCTTCAAAAATCATTCTCAGAGCTGTAGAGGATGTTATAACTATCAGTTAACAAGAATAAAAACGCTAGTGTGAATCGCACATAATTATCTCCTATAGTCTAAAGAAGGAAATGTAGGTTAATAAACTTGATATAATCCATAATCCACCAATATAATATGTGAAGCTTAGTCCTTGAAAGGATATCTTATGGGTCAATGAATCCAACAGCAAGAGATAATTGTTCAGATAGTGAAACCTAAATCGTAATTAAAAACACCACAACAGAAGGGGGGAAATCATAACAGGTAACAAATAAAGCTCCAAAAAAATATGTATCGCTTAAAAAGAGAAAACGAAAATGCTTTCAATGGGAGATTACTGCCATGTAGGTCACTGGGTCAAATAAAAAACTGACCACAGTCAGGTCAACGCCCACTTTGGTAAGGTCAAAAGCCTCTGTTCAATGAAATCGGTTTCGAATGTCGATAGGTGAAGCAGATTGCTGCTTTTTTCGGAATTGTGTTCTTGAATTCGTATTCATGAAACAGTTAGATTTTGTAAGAAGGGTTATAATTTGATTGATATCAATAATTCCTTTTTCAGACCATTACCTAAAAAATTCTTAAAAGTGGAAAAAATACTGCATTGGAATTCGAAAGAAAAGAAAATCATTAAAATTTTGTGGAATGGCTAAGAAAAATTAGCTATTCTCCGAAACACATTTTTGTAATTCAGCATAAAATTAAACTTTAATTATATACCCTCAACACTACAAAAATCTGAAATGTTCATGTCAAAATTCTTCAGCTCAGACCAGTAGTCTTCAAGCTGTGTTTCATAGAACCCAGGAGTTCCACGAGTTAAAATAAAAATTCGAAAAGAGAGCTAAATGTTTTTGCAAAATAGATTTAGATTCTCTATGGATTTGTATGACCACAAGTATCTAAAATTATGTTTCCTAACCTAGTCTTGCGTCCCACGAACGGAAACAAAAAATAAATTCGGTGCCAGACAGTCTCTCTTTTTAATAATTTCCTGAAACTTATATTATAATTCAATAAAATATAATTAAAACAATATTCCGTTATATGTATTACCTGGATTGTGAAGATTCTGGTGTTTAATATTCTATGTGGACGCAAAATAATGTTATACTCTAGAGCAATGTTTCGCAAAGCTAAGTGGAATTGAATAAATCAGATTTACATGACAGTGTTAAACTATATATTAAAGCACTTTTTTCCATTCGTGAAAGAAAAAAAAACACAAGAGATCATTTTACAAAAAAAAAAAAAAACATCTAAAATTTGTAAAACAATATTTCCTAGATGAGATAACCAAGTATAATTGGATAATTAAGATAGATTTCCGAAGGAGAAATAACAACTTACCGAATTAAATAAATTAAATTTTATATAACATTCTAATAACTCCATTACAATCAAATATAAAATTTTAAATATAAACAACGTACTTAATTTTTCAAAAAATATGCATTTTTTTGCGCTTAAAGTATTACAGAAACGCTATAAAATGTTTTTAAAAGAAACGCAGATGTTATAAAACTTTGCATTTCGTCGCCTGACGATAGTTGTTCAAACGCTTTTATTTCATCAATATTTTTATTTTCCGCAAAGAACAATATTTCTAGCAAGAAAAGAACAATTGATGATATAAATATGAAAAACATTACTGAATTTTGGAAAATTAAACCTAAAAGCAAATAATGACTGCTGCAATCTTGAATTACGTCTGTAATAGCATAACACAATAATATACAAATAAATTAAATCATCTGCTATTTAAAATGCAAAATTAATTTGAATTGAAAATCTATCATCATATTAACTAACGGTTCCCATTTACCTGACATTTTAAATTCGTGAACGTAATATTAATCCTATGAAAAGTCTATATATATACTTCTTTTCTTAGAAACAGTAGTGCTTTGATTTGAATGTAATAAAGAGCATCTGAAACTATTTTCTAAAAATATTTTTGCCCATTTTAACGATTCATTTGCGGCTATTTTGATCTTTTAAAAATATTTTAAAATATTTTCGAATATTGGAGCGAAAATATAATCTCACAAAGACACCTTCATTAATGTTTGCCTTTTCAGATGCAATTTATTGTCTAATCTAGGTTTGAAGTCTAATTAGTCTAATATAGTTTTGAAGAGGAAAGTAGAATTTCCATAGAAGCAACATTACGTTCACGAATTCAAAACGGCTAATTGACAGGAGCTGTAAGCTAATAAATAATTATCAACATCTTACATTCAGAAAAATCTTGTAGCGAGATATTTTGAAATGCATTAAGCATGATAATTTTAGTAACTTGACATGCAGCTTTCGGCGGAATTTTTAATTTGCATTGACAAACGATAATGATAATCATTTTTAAAACTTGAAAGTTGTTGTACTCAACATTTTAAGGCTTAAGATAACGTTCGAAACCGCGACTTCAAAAAAATGTATAAACGAATATTTTTTTTATATTTAGAGTCCGATGAATTAGAATACACATATAAAAATGTTTTAAGAATATTATTACAAGAAAAAATTATTTAGATGCAATATTTTGGCAAAAAATGAACAAAGAATGACATATTTTCAAAACATTCTCATATGAAAAACGATTTTGTCAATTAGGACATCTATACAAAAGCTGAACTAGAATTTTGAAAAATTCCCTTTATTTAAAGATTTACGATCAATTGAAATAACAATTGATTTTTTTTATTAAATTTCTGCTGTGTTATATTAAGATAGGAATAAATCCAATCGTAAATTATATATTTAAAAAATTCTACTTCAGGCTCTGTACAGAACTCTTAACTTTATATAGGCAAAATATTATTATTATAGAAGCCTTTTCCATTAAAGTAGAATGTTTTGAAAATATGTCATTCTTTTTTCATTTTTAACCAAAACAAATTACATTTAAATATTTTTTCTTTTTACAATATTCTTAAAACAATTTTACATGTATATTCTAATTACACTGGCACTAAATATTAAATATATATACTACGTTTATACGCTTTTTCAAAATTTCGAACGTTTACAGTGAGCTTTAATTCCCACAAATAAGAAAAACAAAAAAATATATAAAGCATTCCCATTTTCCTTACAAATCAAACAGATATAATAAAATAGTTCATTCAATTTCATACACTGCATAAATCTAAATCCGATAATATTTAAAACAAATATTCTAAGCAAATTCAAATAGAAAAACCACAGCATCAAAAAAACCATCCAATGTTCGATTAGAATTTAAGACTAAGCCACATTGAAACGCTCAACGAAACATACAAAGCATTTCAAGTACATTCCAAAATTAGAACTTCGTTTCAAAATCAACACAACCACTCATGACAATTTACATTCTCCAAAAAATTGGTTTTGAGATGCAAAAGGGAAAGAAATGACAGCTAAATAACCAGCGATGGAGCAAAATTGGTCGTAATATTAGACATCACTGTAACTGCAATTGCAGAAGCAATTGCCAGCACATTGCAAGGAACATTCAATTCTTCAAGCTCTGGTGAGTCAGACGAAATCATTATTTTTAGTAGATGGTCATTACATCGAAGTGAACTGTTACGTCACAACGTGTTATATTGCAGAACTAAGTAAATCACCCTTGCGTAGCCAAGTAAACTTTAAAATACAAATTGTGTTCATTTTTAATTGAAAAAAATTTCAGCAACAGAAACTGCAGTTAGTTGAAAAACGTAATGGAGTGGTGTACTGAAACTGTATCTTTTTACTGGAAGCAAATGTAATCTTTTTACAATTGTTTTGAAATGCCAAAATGTGATTTTAGTGTAAATGTTTATCGACCAGAACATGCTCGGTTGAGAGCTGTGTGTCATCCGTCTGTTTAACAAATGGATAAAAAAATTATTTGTTTCCAATTTTTTAAAAAAGGATACAACTTCCTGCTGAATAGTTAAAATGTAATAAATGTAAACGTGAGAACATTAAAAAAATATTGCCACTTTTCCACTCTAGACATTCAAAAATATTTTTAATATTCCTGTTATGATGATAGAGCAAAATCTACAAAGTTTTCTTTTTAGTTCTGGCAATAATACTTTTTTAGAAGTTTTTGTTGGAAGAGCCATTTAATTTAGATCTCATGTCGCTTCTATAATTTACATTAAACACGCGAGTTGCGTGAGAACTTTTTATTTGCATGTTCATCACAGATGAATAAGAAAGGTTTGGCGAAAAAGTCCAGGCGACAACTTTTTTTAAAGAAAAAATCGAGATGTGGGGATTTTATTGTTGTTTTTAGATTCGTTTAGTACGTTTTAAGAAAAATATGCTAAAATTAAGAAGATAAATAGAAATTATTATTACTAAAATGGAAACAAATGGTAAAAATTTACAAAAAATAATGTAAACACAGCCCATTTTGTATCAAAATTTTATGAACAAATTTTCAATTTTTCAATTCTAATGTGTTGCTATGTTATTCATTTTTGAAATGACCATCAGATAAGAAATATTTCAACTTTTACAAGAACTAGAGCACTTTACCTTAGTTATTATATGAAATTGCTTAAAATAACAGTGATTAGATTAACATAAGGGACTGTAAATTTTGTAATAAAGCAGTGATTGATAAATCTGAAGGTTAAAACACTTCTACTATTATACAGAACATACGAAAAATTTCAGTTAATTATTTTCAAAACTTTTTCAGCAATCGCTGGCCTGTTTGAGCATTTTCAAAAAAACTCATTTCGAGTAAAACGCGTTTTAAAGTATGACAACTCGCTTAAAGTAAGGCATCTGCTTTTACTAAGACACTGGTAGTTTTTGCTCTAGTGAACGGAAAATAATAAACTTGGTATTTTTATAAAGCTAATAAAATGGCCTATAAAATAAAATCATAAAAAAAATTGTCAAATTTTGACAAAATTCACACAATTTTAGGGTAGTCTGATACCTTAATTTTTTTTTCAAATGTTTCTTTTGATATCCATACACACAGGGAGTAGCAACTTTTCACACATAGCGCATCGCATAGAAAACAATAATTAAAATAAAACACTATACAATTTAAATTTTAGTCATTTTTTCTTCAAATCGAATTTTGATTTCTGAATTCCACATAATGCTTTACACAATGCACTGTTCAGTTCACTTCAGTGCAACTAATTCATATACAATAATGAACTATATTACGAATTTCACCATCCTATGGCAATAACAGGTGGAATTCCTCTGTTATAATTACAGATGTGCTTCTGCCCATAAAGAGATTTTTGAAAAACGAAAGCCACTCGCGTAGGAATGGAAATACGTTACGTCAAGGAAGCGAAAAAACAACAACAGCTAGTATTCTCACTATATTCACGCCCCTTCTTTTTTTTACGTCAGAAGTTTGTGTAGGCCATGTTTTGTAAAAACGTAGGAATCCCCGGCCTACACTAATCCAAATATTTATAATGAAACTGTTCGAATTATGAAAGAAAAAGCGGGTCGATGTCACACCTTATAAAGAGAGTGCTTCATTTTCAATTAATTGGACTCTCACAGCGGAGAAAGGAACATTTTGAGAGGAAAAAATCGAATCATTTTCAATTATACTTAGAATTTTTAATTTACTGTTTTGTAGATATAGAATGACATTATATACTGTTGCAGATTTGCGTGGGAGAAAAGCATCTAACGACTCCAGTTATTTGAATAATAACAGATTTATTAACAGACGAGAACGAACAGATGACTACGCGAAAACAAATCGACGTATATATGTTACCATTAAAGTGTGAAATCCGTTATTTCATACAATAACTAGGTATTTCATGAAATAACTAGACAAGTCAGTTAAAGTACATAAAATTATTGAATTCTACGATTTAACTAGGTATTCTATAGAATAACGATTTGATCGTTAAAGTGTATGAAATACGGCACTCAAAAGTTCTATAAACCGATTCTAGTTTCTTTGTGAAGGATTTTGCCGATTAGGAACTAGAGGCTGAATAAAACAATTCTACTCTAGATATGAGTTCAGTATATGTCAGTAAGATTTGATTTCCATTGAACAAGTTCCAAATATTGACACAACGCTTCGATCTGCTGCAACAGCTCAAAGTTGCGGTACCGAACAAGGATTTAAAAAAGTGCTCGAGTAAAAAAAATGTGTAATGGTAAAAAGGGGCCTTGTTTAAAAAATAATAAGCAGTCCGACCCAAAGTGTCTTTACAGCAATCTTTGCTCTAATAAATAATGAAAAGTAAAATAAAGGTATATCATAAAATTTAAATTAATATTCTCTTACATTTTTGTTTTAAAAAGTTTACACGATGTTTTTATGAAGCAACAGTTTTTCTTCCCAGCATGTATTTTTGTTGATAATATTTAAATATAATCTATTTTTGCAGCATATTCTCTTCTTTAATCTTTCTTTTTAACTAATGTTAGCAATATGAGCAATAATAAATTATATTATCTGCTTTCCCTTATTATTCATCAATTATTCATCCGCAAAAGAGATTGAATGTATTTTTCAAGAGATTTTAGCTATTTATGATCCATTAATTTATAAAATATCTTTGAAATTGTTTATTTTTCACTTTTTAACGGTCTATCCTTAGTTATTTCATAGAATAACTGGGCAAAGTATTAAATTTTTCATCTATTATATACTTTAACTGACTTGTCAAGTTATTTCATGAAATACCTAGTTATTCTAAGAAATAACTGAATTATACACTTTAATGGTAACATATACACAAATAAATGTTTTAACAGATTGTTAAGAGTAGAGAAAAACGCTCTCGTTATAAACAAGCTTTACGACGCACCAGAAACGGCTCTTTAGAATACTTTCACAAGAAAATATCTGTCTGACCTATAGACAGATGAAGTTTTTCTCTCTTACCTCAGTCAATGCACAAACAGATTCTGATCTCGACCGAACTCTCTTCTGAACTGAACTGAACTTTTTTCAAAGGTCCTTTGTATAGCCAAATAGTAATTTCTAAATGGATCAATTCTAGAGCCTTCTGGGTTATTCCTTCACGATATCGTATTTTTTACCAAATTTGACGCCAAGGTTGCTAAAATCGCAAATCCGGTAACCTGGTCACATCTTTTATGGTTGCCATCATCTTATTTTTAAAGTTCACGCTGGGAAGCGAACTTTACCTGCACAAAACTCAATTTTCTCACAAAGTAGAGTATTGTTGAAGGAGAAACAACATAGAGGCGTGGCGTGTTTCAATACGTATCAAAATGAAGTATATACATCTACTGACATATCAGAAATCTTACTATCGTAATACAGAATATTTTATAAAATTTATATATATATATATATATAGCTTTATAGCATTCAATATTTTATTTGAACCTTAAGCACTCAATATTTTATTTACTCGTATAACTTTTTTTATAAATAGCAAGGACATCTAATGAACCCTCTTTTCAAACAGTACTGTAAATTGATTCCGAAATTGAAATAAAAAAAATAATAATAAAATAAAAAGTTTGAAGCTAGCCCTAAAGCATTTATGAATTATGTATCCCAGAAAACAACATCAACGGGTTTTTAAGGCAATATTTATCGAAATATTTAAGTTATATATAATCCCCTGAATTTTTTTACATTTAAAAAAATTTATACATAATTTATGCCCACAAAATTTGCAACAATGGTGTATCCGCGAGGTCTATCCTCTCTACCTCATATTTTCTTCTGTCCAGCCAAACTGGCCTTTTAAGATAGAACAATGTCACACTGAAAATGAACGTCAGCACCGAGTAACGTATAGTCGAGGTATGCAATTAAATATAATAATAGATGACTTGTGGACGATATTGTGTGACTCATAGATTCGTACCAAAACCATACTGTCATAGTTACTTTTAAGGTTCAAGATTAAGAAGGCCATAAATTTTGTCAAGTTCGAGAGGTTGCATCTCATTCAGATCAATCCAAATTGATTCTTAACTCTGTATCTTGCCTTGTCAGCATATCGCGAACTCATTCCCAACGTTTAATTTAATATAAGTAATTTATTGCAAATATGGTAGTAATCATTTTGAGCTCAATTAATGGTTTCCCTACCCATTCAACGTTCGGATCCCCCCGGGAATCAAACTAATGAGCGTGATTTTTACCTCAGCCAACATGAGGAAAAGTACTGCGATAAATTTAGTTAAGGTATTAAAGTCAATTTCATGACAAACAAAAAAAATCAGAAATGTTAAAGATTTAGTTTCGGAATAACTTTGGCACAATTTAAATTTACTATCGCCTCTATTAGAAGCCCAGTGGCTGAGTGGTAACGTATCGCACTTCCCTGGCTCGGGTCCGGGGTTCAATTCCAGGGCTGGACAAGCCTTTCATCCCTTCAGTGGATCGATAAATGAGTACCAAGTTTGCTTGTAAACTAAACACTGGGGGTTTCTAAAGCCATGATTCGCCTTCGACGGAGGCCTCGTTTCGTTCTCGACTCAGTCTTAATAAAACCATGACCCGGATAATTTTTATGGTCAAGTATTATTTCCGTACATATTCCCCAAAATACAAGGAATTTCAAACCGCATGTCAACTGGCAAAAGTAGCAAGGCTGCATTATTATGTGATGACCGTTATCCACGTTTCGGTATAGGCCTAATATCATAAACAATCATTCAACTCATTTAGTCGAAATGCTATCATCGGTCACGCCGGTTTGGGCCTAGGTTTTTAAGATTGTGAATCATACACATATTTATTTGTTTAAAATTACAGTTTGAACAAGTATTTGACAATGCATGCTATATGCTGTCTGCTTTTAAAGATCTCGGGTTGGACCTACTTTTGCACAGGGGCCCAGGGTCTCAAAAATCTTAAGATTTCTCTGGGCCTAGGGCCTCAAAGAGTCTTAAGACGTCCCTGGGTTTCGCGTCATACTAACAACCTGACCTCAGCTCATGCACCTCAGCGCCCAAGGTCATGAAAACTGAAATAGCCAAAGTAGGCCTTGGCCAGTCAATAGGCTGTTGTGCTCCTGAGTTTAGTTTAATAAACTCTATTAAAATTTTTGACAGAATAAAATTTAAAAGGCTTTTAATGTTCAATAATAAGGCTAAAATCAGAACAGCTAATAAAAAATGGCATTGCTAATGTAATAAATAATAACAATATATGACATTCGATATAAGCGAATCAAACAAATTACACTCTTATCAAAATAACCTTATGTCATATCAAAAACGTGGGATATGGGGTTTCAAACAGTAACTGAACGATACTGTTTGCGTGGGAAACTTTTCACAAGTGCAACAGACAGACTAATTTTCATCTTTCTTTTTTGTCAAAATATTCAAAGTTTGAATCATCCGTAAAAAGAACCAGTTTGTAGCTACAAAATTTTTAGTGTTCCTTCTGGGCGACACAATAAATTGTCCTTTTTTACTTATTAATTCTTTGGAAATTGGTCTTTTAGCTCCCACATGCATCCATTCCGACCACGTCCTTGTAGTTTTTTTCCTTTACTATGGTCAGTGACACTAAAATATATCGCAATTTTTTAGGTTTATTAAAAATTGTGTTCTTTTTCTTGCTTCGTTTAGAAGCATGATTTACAGAACTTTTAAGTATTTTTAAGGTCTGCCTTATTAGCAGGACTATATCATTCCTTGGGAAAGTCTTCGAGGACTTTAAATATTTTTAGACTTATCTTATACTTTATAATTAATCAACATAAAAATATTTCATATATATATATATATGATGGGCTAAATTCATGTGACGTCATAGTCACATGATAAATGCAATTACGTGTTTCCAGCCAATCAGTCTCACGTTTCGCTGTTGCCAACTTCTGTTTTTAACAGAAACTTTCTTTTAAAAAATACATATTTGACAACAAAAACAATGCACATAGATAAATAAATTGCACTTGTAACGGATTTATCAACATCCTTTCCTTAACATAATCCTCTTGGGGAAATCTTGGTCTATCAATTCGAGTTTACTCGCAACCAACCCTCCGAAGAAAACCTGATTCATTCAGATTAGGTCGGATATATATATATATAGTCCAGGTTTTCAAGCTAGAGATATTAAGATACAGTAGAACGTCGTTTATCCGAACGTTTATTATCCGGAGCGTCAAATATCCGAACCAAAATCCGGATACGTTTTCAAACAGTGCAATGCTCAACAGTTGTTTCGCGTGAGGCCAAAAAGTGACTGGAAAACCTAAAAAGAGGGATATTTGGGGAATTTCAGTTGTGTGATTTGGTAAACATCTGCGTGGAATATTAGGTCAGTTTGTTTCCAAGTGAGGAGGTGTATACGTGCTCTTTTGTTGATGTAGAAACCTGGATGCAGAAAACAATGGATTCTAAATGATGACGAGATTGTGACTTCCGTGCAAGAAAATCCGAACCTGTCGACGATGAAACGGATGAAGACGAGGACAACAACAACAATAACCAAAGTAGCAAGGGTGCATCAAACGATGACGCGTTTCTGCGTTAGAGACAGCTATGGAGTGGAACGAACAACCATGAGAGTGCTGTCCTACTCAACTACTGCTGCTCAAGAGAATCAGAGACCTTGCAGCGAAAACACGAAGGTGTACAATGGTACAGTAAAAAATAAGAGATTATTTTTCACAATAAAGGTAAAATTGCGACATTTTGCATCTATTTTGCTTTTTTTCAAGCACGTTTCCCGTATGTGATGATTTTCAATATCTATATAGTGCCCAGTATCATATACTGCATGGATCGCATTCGGTTTTTGGTTATCCGAACGATGTCCGGTCCCAATTGATTCGGATAAACGACGTTCTACTATATAGAGAATGCGAGGAGAAGGATAGATTGCCACCTATCAGGTATTATTCTATTTTATAGCGTGTTTCAGAGATTAGATAGTTGAAAGAATTAAAGTGACGATTGGTCATATAGTTAAATTATAGGCTCAGATTAGAGCAGTGTATTTAATCCTGATAAAGAGGGTTGATCTCATAATTCGCGCATCTTGTTATTTACTCTCATATTGCGAACACCTCTTCTCATTTGAATTATTAGAATTGTGGTGGTAATTTGTGTGTTCAATAAATAGTTTGAAAAGGGATATGGTGAGTCACCCTTCCCTTCCTCCCACACATTTGGGCGGACTGAGAGTAGATCTCAGCCCTTATACACTTAATTTAAAGGACACGTATTATAATTTTTTTTTAATTTTAAAAAAACTTTTTGAAGAATCTTAATATTTAAAAATTTTAATCCAACTATCAAATCTGAAATTTATCTAAATTTTACAAGTGAATCAACAATACAAGCCTAATGTCACTTTTGCATTGGAGAACATGTGATTGTATTTATCACGTGATTATCAAGAATTTAGCCCATTATTTCCTAATTCTTAATCCGCATGGAATTTTACTCAGTATCATGGGTAACATACACTGCTTATTCCAAAAACACACAATTTTTTACCTGATTTTTTTAAATATATTTAAGTTTTTCATGTAAATGTTCAACATATTTATAAATTTAAGTATATAATTACGAAATTAAATTCAAACGTACAAATTGATAAGATAAGCCTTTTTTTTCAATTTAAGGCATTTATTTCATAGAAACACAGAGTTTTAAATTAAGGTATCCGACTACGTTCGGAGCCCTGATTTTGAAACATGTGTATAAATGAATAGATTTTTTGATATCTGTGACATCTGAATTAGAATAAACATATAAAAATTGTCTTAAGAATATTACTACAATAAAAAATTACTAAAATGAATTTTTTGCAAAAAATGAAGAAAGAATGACATTTTTTCAAAACGTTCTCTTTGATGAAAAATGATTCTATAATAATATTTTGTTTATATACAGGAAAGATTTCTCCACAGAGCCTGAACTAGGAGTTTTGAAAAATTCACATTATTTTCAGAGTTACGAATCAATAAGGAAGTAATAGCCGATGTTTTTTTGTTAAAATTTCTCTATTCTGATGTACTAAAATATGAATAAATCATCTCCTAAATAATATATTTCAAAAATCGTAGTTCAGGTTTTGTATAAAAATCTTAGCTACATATAGGCAAATTATTATTGTTATGGAAGCATTTTCCATAAAAGCAGAATGTTTTGAAAATATGTCATTCTTTCTTCATTTCAATGCCAAAAAATTACATTTAAATAATTTTTTCTAGTAATAATATTCTTAAGACAATTTGATATGTAAATTCTAATTCGGGATTCTAAATATCAAAAATTTATACGCTATTTTAAAAACGTTTTTCGAACGTAGTGAGCGTATGAAATCATGAATGGTTTGATTTCGCATTGGAATTAATTTTTTTTAAACTAAATACATTTCATTGTTAATAAGTGAATCAGTAAAGAAGGGACGATGTTTGCTGTATTATTAAAATTTCTGAGAAAAATTTACCCAATTAAAATGATCTGCAAATTAATTAAAGCTCTCTAGAAGTAATACTTGAGGTGCAGATGAAAATTCTTTCAAAAACATACTTAAATTTGAAGTTAAAAATCGTGTTTTTATTTATTTTTTGCTCTTATTATCTAATAACAGAAAGATATTTTTTTCTTAATTGAAAATTCCTAATTAGCTCTTGTTTAACACAAAAAAAGGATGAAAATTAAAGAATTGAAACAAAATTAATTCCTCGTAGTTTAATTTGCACTTTTCAAATTTACTGATATTTTATGTATATATAATTATTTTAACTTGGAACCAAACAATCGAAAACTTTGTCATTATTACGAAAAAAATCTGATCTTATAATTTAAAAATAAGTTTTTATATTTTGGGCAACATCTCAATTTATGAAAAGACTAATCACATAAAAATAAAATGAGTTTTGATTTAAAATTTCACATATCTCTTTCGACGAATATAAATTTAATTTACTAAATTTAACATAGGAAATTAAAATTCGAGAAAAAATCAACAATTCTATTTAATTAATTCACATAAAAAACATAAATCAGTTCAAAAATTAAAGAAATTAGATATAAAAAAGAAAATGATCATAAAACGTGACATTTATTTGCATCGTTTATATCGTTTGCATCACCAAAATTTACAAAAGATAAAATTTCCACTGGGCTAAATTCATGTGACGTCACAGTCAATTTATAATTGCAATCACGCGTTTCCAGCCAATCAGTTCATGTGCTTCGCCTCTGCCATCATTTGCTTTTTACAGAAACTTTCAAAAGTACATCTTTGTCAACATTAATTACGTATATAGGAAAGAAATTACTTGGTTTAATTAATACGCATAATATCAGAATTTTTAAATTTTAATAAAAATTTCTGAAGAATCATAATATTTAAACATTTTTAACGAATATCAAATTTGAAATTTTATTAAAATTTTACACAAAGAGCAACTACAATTCTAATGTTAGTTTTACATAAATGGAAAATAATGGAACATCATGAATGTAACGCATTTCCTTCGATTTTGTCCAAGCATTATTTATCAAGGCAATATTACTATTTCATTCAAAGTGCAAATTAACAGAATTTTATTGTATTATTTTATAGCAATCAATATAATGCTGTATATTAAAATTACAACCTATTAAGTTCTTCGTACTGGTAGAAGATAAGAACAAACAGATCAAGTGATATTTTTATCTCTGTCTTCCTGGAATGTACTTAAAATCTTTATTCTCTTTTTAATTTTTTTTTCTTTTCGGCTATCCCAATGACGATATTTAGATTTAAAAATCAAAGCATTAAAATATTACAAACTATTCAAGGAAGAAATATGTTTTAATCCTTTAACCGGTTTTCCCGTACACGTACGGGACTGATAATTTCTTCTTTTTAGCTTTGATTTGCACATATTTTTAATTCTTATAATTCTAGAGAACACTAGTGCTAGTGTTTTTTAAGAGATGCAGTTTGTCCATGGTATTGAAATACTTCTCATCCGGGATTTTCTTTGTTGTGAATGCGAGAATTTTTTATAGAAGGCACGAATTTAGATTCTTGAAAATATTCGATAAAGAATAGATCTTCAAGGCAATGTGCAATTTGTTGCTTAAGAAAAAATTAAATGGAAATAAAATCCAAAAAAGTCGATATTATCATGTCCCATAGTAATGTAAAACTTAATATTACACCACGGTTCAAATTGTGTGTGTGTGTGTGTGTGTGTGTGTGTGTGTGTGTGTGTGTGTGTGTGTGTGTGTGTGTGTGTGTGTGTGTGTGTGTGTGTGTGTGTGTGTGTGTGTGTGTGTGTGTGTGTGTGTGTGTGTGTGTGTGTGTGTGTTGATGCACACACACACAAAAATTCTCAACTGTTTAAAAAAGCGATACAAAAACGATATATTTCTTTCTTTCTTTTTTTTTTTTTAAATATGAGAGAAATTCTTTTAAGTTATGTGTGAAACTTTCTTCATAGCATGCAGAGTGTACTTTAAAAAAGCAAACATTTAGGGGATTTGTTTTCCAGAATTATAAAATAAAAAATAGTGTAAAAACTTTAAAACTGAAAACTAAAATAAAATTTTTCCATTTCCGCATTCTGTTAAGTACTATGCTTTCACATAAATAATAAAAAATGTGCCTTTTTTTTCTTTGAACATTTTGGGCAAAAATATTGACCGCTCAAGGG
>BMAO01003328.1:0-123636 GCA_019973975.1 Trichonephila clavata | reverse complement strand
TCAGTATTTCAATTATATTTGAAAATTTCACTGGCGCATATTTTCTTCTGTTTCTTTTCCATTAAATAACGATAAGTAATTGTTTTATCACGTTTTGCATTAAATATATCATATACACTGATGAAATAAATTAAGAGAATATGTATATTTATCAATTGCATGAAAAGAACTGAACTGAATTAAAAACCACTGCTTCTAGACAAAAATGCAAATCGGCAAATACGTTAACGTACACGTGTGTGTAGGTGGAGCAGCAGAAATACAGGCTTTATAAGCGCGTGTACGTTAAGACGTATTTCGTTCGCCAGCACACCTCGACGAATTTCTTGGTGTTATTTTGAAGCAATCAAGCAGCTGAAATAGTTATTTTGAGTAACCACCTACGTTTAGATGATGAAATGAGGTGGCGAATTGTGGGGAGACTAGAAGCAGGCCAATGTCTTAGATTATAGAGAGTTTAATTTAACGCCAAGCATCATGCGCAAGTTACAGAAACAGTTTCAGGATACTTGACCCATCGAGAGTAAGCCAAGGCAAAGTCATCCAAGAGCCACGACGGCCAGAGAAAATCGCAATTTTACAATTATATCGAGGCGTAACAGAAGGGATACATCTTTCAGCTCTCTCGTAACTTGTATGCAGCCACAGGAACCCTTGTCACAAAGATTACTGTTTCAAAAAGACTTCATGAGAGAGGGTTGCTTGCTTAGAAGACCAAATGTTCCACGTCTACGAACAGGAACGACCGTTTAGAATAGGGCAGACAGCATAGAGATCGGAGTATGGACCAATGGGTTACCGTTCACCGATGAGTCCCGATGAGTACCGATGAGTCCCGTTTTAGCATAAACACAGATTCTCGCCGTAAGATAATATGGAGAGAACCAGGGACCCACTACCTATACCCTCCAATTTCCGCGAAATATGCATTTATGGCGGAGGAGGTTTAATGGTCTGGGCAGACATCATCTTGGATGGGCGTACACCTCTTCATGTCTTTGAAAGAGGCTCTGTGATTGATGTGAATTATAGGGTTGAGGTCTTGGAGCTCCATGTTCGCCTTTTTAGGGGTACATGTGTCTCGAGTTTATTTTAATGGACTATAACGTGAGACCATATAGAGTTTTTCTGGTCGACGAATTTTTAGAGAGTGAGGATATTCGCCGTATGGATTGACCTTCCAGGTCTCCAGTCTTCATCCCTATAAAGCATGTCTGGGACGATCTGGAGAGGGCAATTGCAACTTGCAACCCCCCTTCGAGAACCATCCAGGAAAGGAAAACAGCGTTGCAGAGTGGATGGGATCAATTGCCACAATAACTAATAAACTGCCTTATTTCAAGTATGACATCATTCTGCGAGACATGTATAGGTGTAAGAAGGCGCCATACCCCCTATTAACCCATTTCTTTTGCTTATTCTGCAACCGCTGTTTCCTATCTTCCAACTCTATCGAGTGTTATGCATGATCATAAGTGTGTATTGCAATTGTTGAATTTTTATTTGTTTTGCATTGTATTAATGAAGGTACATATCGAATTCCATTAAAATCGGTTCAGCAGCTCTAGAGATAGTCGACCAAGTCAGCAAATTCTCTTAATTTTTTACACTTATATATATATACATAGCAGTAAATAAATTAAAAAGAAGATTAATAAATCCTAAAAATCTTAAGATCAGACCGAAATATATATATATATATATATATATATATTCAAAATTTTCTACTAAAGAGAGATGAATAATTAATAAAGAACAAAACTGAAGAAAATTGAAATTGCAAGATAAACCAGACATAAGATTTTAGAAACGATGTTTAGAAATTAAAAATAATAGAATTGAAAAATTAAAATATGGATGCAACAGTATTATAAACATTACTGACGTGAAACGTATCTTATATATAAAATAATTTGCATAAAAGTGAATGCTGAACAAGTTTTTTAGTCCAGCCAGCTTTCTCCTTTCTGTATATAATACTGAGCAAAAACCAACTGATCAAAATCTATAACAAGAAAAAGGTAACTTACCTAAAAATTGCATTAAAAATTCAGAGCCCGCTCTAAATCTGAGTACAATAAACAAGTTATTGCCTGATTCTGGACCAAAATTCAAATTCAAAGCATGAGAATGGCTGAATAGTAGCACTTAGCTATAGCATGAAAAACATAGAAAATAAAAATTAAAAAGTGTAAACATACTATCGTTAATTTAGGGACACTAGGATTATAAATGTATTTAAATATTTAAAAAAATACTACGGTTAAAATAAACTGAGAGAACAAGTAACTTTATCAGAATATGGAGGTAATTATATCTATCTAGGAAAAAGGATATATTTATTACAATAAACTATTAATAGTCTAAGGAATTTTAATCCTTTCTTTTTAGAATTTCTTTATTCAAATACCTATTAATAAAACTAATTGGGTACTTTTGAATTAAGCAATATTTAGAGAAATGTTTACAGTTTTTTTTCTAAATTAATTGTGTGTGAAACAAGAAATTTATTGCGTTTTATGTAATTAATAATAATATTTCTGAATATAAAAACATGTATATTACTCTCCCAATAATGTTAAATTTAAATCCTTCTCTTTTGTCATAAATATTTTAGTAATTATTACATTACTTTTAATTTAATTTCTATATCAAAAAAATTTTGTTCATAGTTGTTACTATTTTTCTGTATTAAATTAAGATACTGTGGAAAAATTAGTGTGAGGTTTAAAATGGTCTTGCTTGCCAAAAATGATTTCATCTATATAACGAAAAATGTAATTTTCAGAATTATCAATGAAACTATTTTCAAAATAATATAAATATAAATTTTCAAGACAATAGCTAGTTGAGCCACCTTGCGGCAAGCATTTAATCTGCTTATAATAGTTACCATTATAATATATATAGTTCTCTTTTAGTGCAAACCTAAGTAGAGAACGAAATCTATCATAATTAACATTTTTAAATAAATTATCTTTATGTAATTTTACAAGGATTTTAATCATATCATCATTACTAATAGGGTTAAAAAGATCTTCAAAATCTAAACTACATACTGAAGAAATATTTTTATGTTTAATTTGTTGAATAAGTTCTTTATTATTTTTAAGCATGTTTTCATTATAATTGTGCTGAAATAAAGGTTAATATCTATGGTATTTTAAAGAATAATCCCTTAAATAGTCCAAAGGTTCTGCAAAGGAAACGAAAGTTTTTAGTGAAGAAAATTTTAAAAATGTTTAAAAATCTTTTTATTACTCTAAAAGAATAAAGACTGAACTTTTCTCGCCATTTCTTGTGATAAAAATATTTACTTGTTTTGGTTAAATGTTATTGTTATATATAAATTCTGAATTCTATAGATATTAAAATAATATTCTAGATTGATCATAAGCATCAATTCTCACGTTTTTCAGACTACATTTAAATTGGTAACTTGTTTGCTTTTTCTATACTTGAAAAGACTTTTACTGTTTTTTTTTTTTTTAATTTTGGGGCGTGGTTGACTTTACCAACATATTTCTACATATTTTTATCCATTTTTACATTTTGAATGTAAATTTTGTTAATATATTACTCAAGGACTGGTTACTTTATATATACATAGTATCAACTATTATCATCTTACGAATATTCCAATGGTATTACCTGTAATAAGTTTAATTATATGTTTAGTTTACTTTTATAGTAAACACACATTTCTGGCATAGTTATTTCAAAATCCAAAGAAACAAATTAGTTTTCGTAACATGCTATTTAAAATCGAACATTTTTTTCTAGCATGTTTTTAAGTTATGTGTTTATGTTAAAAATAACTTATTTAATAACACTAAATGATTTACATTTTGCTTATGTTTCCAGTTGAAATAACAATTCATAGGGAAACAGTTATTAAATTGAACATTTAATGTTCAAAAATATGAAAAAAACGTAATAAAAGCAAATTAGGGAGAATTTGCTGATTAAATTTTAAACAAATCATTTAAAACATGTAACAATTATAGTTGAGGCTTACTGAATGGATGTCTTTATGAAAAATAAATTAATTATATATATATACAATATCAAACTTTTAAATAGGAAAATGCAGCAAAATTTTAAGGAAGTATTTTTATTAAAAAAATAATCCAATGCTTTGTTATATTAGAAAAAATACTTGAAATAATACATTTTTCTTTCTGAATCATATGATGGAGTAAAAAAAATAAATAAAATGTGTCGATTACTGTGCGTCGAAGCACACACTCAACTAGGAAATATATCGATTTCCTCCAAAGCTGTGGTTCCTTAGATTCGCATTTGCATAAGCAGCAGTAGATGAATTTTTTTACTCTTTACTCTCTTTTACTCGATGATTTTATTTATTTACGGAACTTTAAGAAAATGGGGAACATAAATTCAACTTCTCTTCTTTAATTTTACCAAGTTGAATAAAAATTTTTAAGCAATCTTCAAAATAGCTAAAACTTTGATTTTATTGTTTTAACTTATTAGAAAACTTTAGATATATTTGATTTTGTAAGATTATGATATTAAGTGATTAAATTATTTACGCACTATTTTTAGAATTCTCTTTTCGTAATTAAAAAATATTTCTTTAATGTTTAATGAGTGTGCAATTAATTAGTTTCTTAATTTCTTAAATAAAAGTAATGAAGTATTTTTATATTTTTTTAAAATTCTGAATTACTTGAATTATTTACGATTAGGAAGCTTCACAATTCAAAAATATATAAGCAAACAAAAGAAGGATTTATAGCACGTTGGTTCTCCATTGCTTCAATGCAATCGTAAATACGTGTACGAGGCCTTTATTTATTTTTCTAAAGGTAAAATGTAACCGTCTTTGACAAAACTGATTTTACTTAAAATCTAAAAGCTTTTGACGTCTCATACAATAAAGAAGAGTATACTTTTAAAGAGTCAAAATAGTGGAATCGAATTGTCCAGCTTTCAACTTAGTGTATTCTCTTTGCATAAAATATACACTGCCATTGATTTTTCAAACATGATTTAAGAAACCTAAAAGCAAACAAATTGGATTTTAAACAGATTTTTTTTTGCTTGACATCTATAGTGTTTTTTGGCAAGAGTATTCTATTAATAATTCTAGCAACTATGTTTTATATTTGTTATGTATTGTATGAGAGATAATATTTTTTTTAAAAAAATTGTTACTTGTTATAAATATGCAGAAAGTAAGAGACAAGTTTCAACAAAGAGCTGTGTAAACTGGTGATGGCTCCATAATAATGGAGTGTGTTTTTCATGGCATGTGAAAGGCCCTGTAGTCAAATTGAACTAAAAATTAACTGAAAATGATTATCATTTTGCCAAGAAATTCATTATTAGCTATGCATAGCTTTAATGTACCCAAAAGAAAAGGGCTCTCTCTTCCAGTTCACAATTAACCACATTTCCAATCCAAAACCATTTGTAATTAGCTTAAAAAAGTTCTGGACAAATTTAGCAAATGGCTAGTCCGCCCTATTTTATCAGACATGAATCTTATTGAACGTATTTTAGACAAGAAAGAAAGGACAGTTTTTGTTCAAAATGAACTACTGTTAGTATTTTAACAACTATTACTGATTGTAAAGGAATAATAACTTTTTCAGAGGACTTCCGATAGTTTGTTGAGTCTATCTTATATCTAGATGCTATAATTGCCGGATAAAGAGAATGTCTAACCTGATATTAGGAGGACTTGTTAAACTTTAACCTCTTAAGTGATCACTTGTTTTGCCTAAAATGTTCCAAAGTAAAAGGACATTCTTTTATTGCTTACAGCTAAGCATAGCACTTAATAGAATCTGAAATTGGAAGATTTTTATTTCAATTTTAAATTTTAAAGTTTTTCGCAATTTTTTATTTTACAATTGTGGAGCAACCCCCTCCCCCCCGCTAAAATGTTTGTATTTTATAAGTACACTCTACATGCAATATGAAAGATGCTTCATATATCTTAAAATAACTTATCTATTACAAAAAAATCGTGTTCGTACTTCTTTTTCAAACGGTTGAGAATTTTGTATGTGTGCCTCTATAAAGCACACACAGTTTGAAGCATGATGTAATACTAAGTCTTATATTACAGTCGGACCAGAGATAATATCTGCTTTTTTGGATTATCTTTCCATTCCCGTTTCTTCTTAAGCAAAACATTTCATATCGCCTTGCCAATTCCGGGCATTTATCGAATATTATCAAGAACCTAAATTCCTGCCTTTAATGAAAAATTCCCTCCTTCTTCACAAAGCAATTCCAGATGTCATGTGTTTCAGTACCATGGACTAACTACATCTCTCAAAGACAAGCACTAATATAATCCATCTATAAGAATTGAAAATATGAGCAATTTTAAGATAGAAAGAAGAAGATATTAGTACCCGTACAATGTACGGGCAAACCAGATAAGGGGTCATTGTATATGTGTCCTGGAGAACATTAGAATATGAGTAACCTATCTAGTAGTCCAGTATTGTGTGATAGCAGCACCGCACATCCTGAGATGGGTAGAATCTTTCTGTGGTGGAAGTATTTTATGCACTGAATCTCTGTTATAAAATTATATACAACCGCAATACCTCAATATTTCATAAATATTTGATTTTAAACGGAATACGATTGAGCATTTTAAAACATATCTAGATGACATCTGTTAAGTTCCTGTAAGTATCTGCTAACTCAAATTACTGGGGAAACAAGTTTTTATCTGAAGAGTCCTCACCAAATCGTTAGAATAAAAATAGGGGACACTGTATGAGACTTATTCCATTCGAGGGATGAACACTTAATTAATGCGGAAAGAGAAACATGTATTTATTGGATATATGGCAGTGAGTTTCACATGTGAGAAACATTGTTAAGACATAACGAGGATCTCATTTGAATACACATCAGTAGCTTAGAGACGAAAAATGTCTTACTCTCCAGTTTGAAGTGTACCCTAATAGAAATAAGAACTCATCAATTCACGGTATTTGCTTGCACTTGTACCCAGACACTGACATGTAGAGAATGTGATTCGGGATTTCTCAATCAAAGTAACAATTTTTCCTATATCTAGGAATCATGAGGTGACCTTTCACATGTCTGAGCTAATACTTTAGGGCTTTGATAAATGGTCATCAAAAATGTTTTCATGGGATGAGGAATTATTACCTTTCAGTGAAATGATTCTGAATGGTCTTGCTGATAACATTTTTTGTGCAAAAGTGTTAAATTACCGCTGAATATTTTACACCTATAAAGCACTTATCATTTACAATAATGCTAGATGGGCTGATTTGAGATCTCAGTTTGAATGAAAATTTAGCAAACGTACTTATTTTGAGAGACAATCTATTGGGTAACAAGAATTAAAGCTTACAAATTGATTATAACGTCGCTTTATTATGCAGCACATAGGCACATTTCGAAATCTTTATTCATACATTTAACACTTAGTATACACAAAAGTCAGACAGAGAATTATACTTGAAAAAATCATTTCTCAAGTTATAAGCATACTACAAACTTATTTCAACATGCCAAGTAGATTTTTTTTATTTGAAACCGTTAAAACAAATCCCCATGCACCACAAATTATGACACGGGGCTGAAAGAAGTAAGTATTAATCACACATTACAAAGGAAAGAAGGGAATTTTTTTTATGAAGGATTACAAATATTTACAACACATTCACAGAACTTTTTAAGGGTACTCCTGGTGAAAATTAATTGGTGAAGATTCGAAGACCAATTTATATTAAGTCCCTTGAAAACCAGTCTTAGGATCTTTCGTTCTCTGACAAACTTGGAACACAGAAGGAGTACGTGTTCTACACTTTCCTCGCCACCAATATTACAATCACAGGAAGATGACAGAACTAAGTTAAATTTGTTCAAGTAGCTCTTAAATACGAAATAAATTGGAAAACAAAATCTATTTTTAACGTTTTATATACTTTGAATGTTCTAGGATTCAAGTGAAAATTCATCGCTATTCTTTCATCTCTCTTTCCTCAATAATTTTATATCCATAATAAAGATTTATTGGAAAAACCATTTAAGAAACAGAATATCAAGAGATTTTTTTCTCTATTTTTAAAAGAACAAGCTAGGAAATATATATCAGAAAAAAATCTTAGAATATTTCTAAAGATTTATGCTTTAGTTAAATCACTCGTTACAGGGTGTAACTGATTTTCTGAAGTATGCGGGACCTCCCTTTACTGCATCCTCTGAAAGATCATCATTTTTCGTAGAATTTTGAAGTATAAACTTTTGATGATACATTTTTAGTGATAAGGAATGAAAACTGGAGTAGTGTCTAAAATTCCATCAAACTTTTCATCTTAAAAAAATGTTTTTAGTTTTTAAAGTCAAACTTTTAGTTCTTTATTTGAGCATTTGGAATTTTCTATTTAAATAAATTGAGACCGTTTGATTATAAATGCTATGCGCTACATAATAGAAATACTAATTATATATAAGTACATTATAAATTAAAAAGAGAGAAATTAGCCAAAACGCATTAATGTCGATTAACCCTTTCTTAAGTATGTGAAAAAGACATTTTCAATCAAAAAAAATATTTCATGACTTATTTTTTTATTTGATGAAAAAAAAAGAAACTGATTAAATATATTAATTATTTATGAAATGTATTAAATTCTAAGACACTTATAATTAATGTTTCATGTAATCAAAAACATTCTACCCAAACTTTAAGTCATATTATTTCTGAAAGTATATTTAGTAATCCTGAGTAAGTAGTATAATCATACTTTGCAATAAAACGTCACTGCGTCAAAAGTTGAAAATATTTATGATTCTACTTCTATTATACCATAATTGCTTAAAAGGACGTTGGCATTATTTCCAGACTGAAAAATTCATATACCAGAAAAAGAGCAGCATAATTGATGGAAATAATTAGTTTGTAGGGTTAAATTTTTTTAAAAAAGTATCCCTTTTAAAAAAAATAAAATTAATTGATAAGCAACTTTGATTGTTTTTTGCATTTATCTAAGCATAACGATATCAATGTTTAATTTCAATAGCATGTTCAGTATAACTATATATACAAACTATCTATCAAGATTTAATTGGATACATGTGATAAAAGAGATAAGCAATTTTTATTCATATTCAATAGTTATTAACCCGCGGTCACTCGCGCCTGTTTTTGTACCGTCGTTACTCGCGGGGTGTAGAGAACACCCAAACTTTTAACACGTTTATTTAAATATGAAAAAAAAGTCAATAATGATGCACATTTGTAAAATACAAGATGTTTTTTGTATAATACAAATAAAAATATTACATTTATTTTATACAAATTGGACTGACATTATTTTAAATTAAACCTGCAAAATATTCATTTTAAAATACATAATTTTGTATTTTTTGTAAACCACGAGAAAAACGTTTATACTAGTAATAAACTTACTTCGTAATTAATGTTAAGGATAGTAGAAATTAAAAAAAACAAATATTTTAATCATTTTCCAAACATGCAGAGCAGACTATAAACATAACTCAATTGCTCGTGGAAAGTTCTCAGTACCCCAGATAAATTTTTGAAGGTCGTTACGTTCCAATCGTCCGAGCGAGAATGGTTGCATCTAGCCTGAAGGTTCAATGACTTAAAATGAGCAGCTACTGAAAAAATCGCGGTTCTGCGCATTCTTTTTGAAGTTTTAGGAGGCTTTTCTTGTCGTTGGGGTGTACAGAGCACCCCGTGCGAGTGATCGCGATTTAAAGCTCTACCTGAATCAATTACATACTAAATCCTTCGAGGCATGCTTTCTACAAGTGTTTGTATGATGGACAAAGGTATTTTTTTCACTCGGCTTGGAAAAAAGACATGCAAGTTCTTTCATCTATTTTGGATGGTTACTGCCTCACTTAATTCGGCAATTCAACTCATTCCAGAGGTTTTCTATAGAATTCAAGCCAGAACTCTGGAAAAGGCAGTCCAGTTGCTTCAACCCATTATTATCATACTAATTCATGATGGACCTCACAATAATATAAGTGGTGCTATCAGTCTGGAGGTAACAATGATCCGACCCGACTTTTTGTGTAGAATAAATTAGTAGAAAACGGCGTCCATGCCGCGAGAAACATCCACGAGCATATTTCTACCTCCACCAAACTATATTGATGGCATAATGCATTCTGGCGAAAGACGTTCTTCAAGTGTACGCGAAGCCCAGACACGACAATCCGACTTGTAGATATTCACCCTTGATTCATCACTGTAGAGAACCTGTTTCCACTCCTCTACGGTCCAATTTCGAAGTACCTTGCATCATCTCAACGGAGCATCTTGGATGGATTTTATAATCAAAGGCTTACGGGCGGAAGCATGAACATGGAAATCAAACAAATGTGTTTCCTTGCGGATGGTATTTATCGAAAAAACTGTTCCGGATGCTTGTTGGAACTCCTGGAGTTTGTGGGACATTGATTTGGTGCAGTGTTTTCGAATTTCTTTGAACTGCGCCCGTCGGTCACTATCTCTTAGTTGCAAGGGTCCGTAGTGTCGAAACATATTCTGTTAATTTCCACTCGCTTTCCACCTTTTAATCGCAAAAGCCACTGCCAGTTTTGCAATGTTTAACTCACTAGATACGTCTCTTGAGAATCAGCAATTTTTATGATATCCGACCATTACGGACTTCTCGAAGTCACACAGTTCTGAATTTCATGGCATATTACATGCATTTAATGTCAATGTTGTTTCATGCCCGATAATTAAGTACCAAAGATGCGATCAGGTCAATAGATGTCCTCATTCGCATGGATGTCCAAATACCTATTGGCATATAATGTGTGTATATATGTCAGGTCTGTGTTTGGAAAGTTTAACTTAAAAATCCATCGTTAAAATTATTTATTAAACATTAATAAATAAAAATAGAGCGAACTCTTTACTACCTCTTAGATATTTTAGGTGAATAGGTCTACTTAAATGTAGAGCGAGTGCACTGACGTAGATAAGAGATCAAACAAGTGACAGGCTGGTGACTCCTTGCTGTTATGACGTATTTTGTTCCATCCCATTGAGCATCAAATGCCTGCCATTTTGGAGTAGTTATACTTGAAACACAGATATTTTAAAGATAATGACCTCCTTCATTTACCAGCATGCCTCGGGCCTGACACACACACACACACACACACACATATATATATATATATATATATATATATAAGTGTAATAATACTTACAAAATGCAATAAAGTTTTATTTGCATTTTCTATTTTAATTTTCTTGCTTACTCTTTTCTAACTAAATAATTATTTGAAAATTCCCTTCGATGATTTTTTAAAAGTATTAGTGATTTTAAAATATTAGGATTTATAGGACAAATACTTCACTATATTCCACACTTAAATCATAAGTTTTTATTTGTTGTTTGTTTTCAACTATCTGAAATGGATGTGCTTGATTTTATATTATCATTTTTACTAACTGAAGGGTTTCAAAATTACTTTAATTAAATTCTTAGTGGTTTGTTTAAACTTATATCATATAAAGAAGGGCTCCTAAAATATTACTTATTAAATTGATCTTCCAGAATTATTACTTGTAGTCAAGTAGTAAAGTAATCATGGTTTCAAACTCAAGCTAAGTGCTTTCATAAGAAGTCAAGAGTTTGAATCCTGCTACCACATTAGTTCCATAGGATACTTCATTTGGTGCCACATGTTAAAACTGTCTATGCTCTATGTCCTCAAGTTTATATGGTGTAGAAATTAGGAAAATAGGTTGCCAGATTAAATGCCTTCCACGCTATTTGATCATGGTACAAAATTGCATGGTTTGTCAACCAACCTTTACGATCTTTATGAATAATGTGTATTTTCCTCCACATGATGCTCTTTTAGTCATCCAATATAGTGGTAACCAACCTTTTTATTTCCGTGAATCAGTCAACGTTTGGTAATTTTATCGCAGCCCGCTGATTTCTCTCGAGATTGATTCTTATATTTTAGATTGCTTTGTTTTTATAAATTTGATTTAATTGTTTTTAAATCTGCCTTCAGAATAAAATATAGATACACCAAAAATGAATAGAACGTGATTTAACATGGAATATAAAGTGATTTCCATGGAAAATCGCACAATCCCGATAGAAATACACAACAGTAAAGACAAGAGAAATAATTTAATGTCCTTAGTGCAGCTCGGTACCATTTTATCCTAGGACCGGTTTTGGTCCACGGTCTGGGGGTTGGGGACCTCTTATCTAACATATTATCTTTAAATTTATAACTGCCAAGATCCAAACTTCCCTTTAAGCAGAAACTTCAATGCGAGATCTCCCATTCGGAGCTATAATTATATTCATCCTCTTGAGGATTTATTAATTGATTTTATCTTTCAAACATTCTTAATATCTGTATTTGATGAGAACTGGGTCACACTTTTCAATCCGACACAGTATTTTCCTGATACCACCTTTAACTTAAATAGCATTTGGATAAGTTGGAAGTTCTAAGACAATAGCTCCAAGTGATCGCCAATTTATTGGTGTGCAGCTCCTTTCTGGTGTGATTTACCGATATCGAACACTTAACTTAAAGCAGAACATTTTAGACTCTTAGACTCAACTGTTTTCCCCATTTAAATTAAATTTATTTCTTAAAAGCATTTAAAAAATTACATTTCGAAATTCAATAAAAATTAAACCTATTATTTATAGGGATTTTTACAGTATTTTCTTAATTAAGGGTCTATTAATAATTTTTTAATTGGCATTTCAGATTATTGAGTTAACACTATTGTAAATTATACGAAGATGAATGAGATATTGCTTCTTATTCCTAAGTTATTAAATATTTAAAATTAAATTAAATGAAGAGGAAGATTTGGTGGTAAAACTTCTACATTGGCTTACAGGTTACATATTATTTCCACAAGCCCAAATTAGATATCAGTCCCCATTTAAGTTCCGTTCCACAATTCGTGATTAACAATGTCACGTGTATTTCTTATTTTTTTCGTAAATAATTAAATCCACCTTTAACTGTCTTTAAGTCTCTGTTGGTGACGCTGACTACAACAGGCTGTTTCGTCCTATAACCGAAGAATATCATTTAGTCTTTCCATCTAAAAATGATTAAAAGTCATGGTTCAACTCTATCATTAGCATCATTCTCTACATTCAACATCAAAATCTTGCATTAATACTGCTTCTACTATCCCTAACCCAAATCCTTCGATTTTTTTTGTATAACTCTAAATTTAACTTTAAAAAAATGAATAATCTCTCTTTTGCGAAAAACGTTTCTGATTTATATAAAATGGAAAAAGACTGTTAATATGAAGTAATGGGGTTTTTCAAGAGAGAAATCCATCTAAACTTGTGAGATAAATTTTCTTCTTTTTTATTTTTGTTATTATTGTTTCTGATCTAACTCTATACCTGTACTAGACATTACCCAACAGCTTCTCTAGGTATTTCAAGATGTTGTATGACAATAAATTTTTAAAAAGACAAGAAATGAATTCAATATTTGTTAATTACTGTATATGTTTCTTTTTGCAATTCGATTTAAATCCCTACTCATTGTTTTGATTTTTTGTAGTGTAATAAAATCATGATTTTTATTGACTTTTTTAGCACTTATTCATGTCGAAACTTGAAGTTATACTAGGCTTATTGGCCTGGGACTTCCAAATTTTTAATCCTGGTTCAGTGCCGAGAACGACACTTGAGCTAACATCACACTCTCTAAGATTCCCCACATCTCCAACGTAAGGGATTTGAAACTCGACAGATTTAACGTTCATCGACCTCTTTATACTGATGGTCTGGTACTAACCTTTTTGCGAGGAAGGACGTAAACGTTATGCGTACCGCCAGGGTCGGAGGTTTCTATTGTGAGAGTCAATCACACAGGCCGAAAGGTTTTGTGTAGTTAAGCCTAAATCCATAAAAATACCGAAATATAAACACGTTGTTAAATATTGTTCTGTATATTAGACGAACGGCGTATGTTTCACATATTTCGTATTAATATACTTTATTTACTTCAGCCACTTTCTGCTTAAGTACAAGTTTTTAAACATTTTACTGTAAGCGTTTATAAAAGTCGACCTTGTATATAAGTAAGAAAAAAAGACAAATCTTGTCTACCAGATCTAATTATCCATAAAAAACTAGACTGCAAACCCAAATCTAATGGTTTAGCGAAAATAAATCTCTTATCTTCACTATAAACAAAAAAACACATGTTCATTTCAAGAACAGAAGTAAAGCACTCAATTCGGAAACATTCCTTTCCCCTTATGTTTATAAAATAAAAACCACGTGTAAGTGAGTAATATTTCTCTTATTTGGAGTTAGAAGGTCAGATCTCCATGTATCTCAAATCTTATGGACATAGAATGCCATCTATTGCCAAAAAACTGAGCTTAAAAAACGTTCCAAGTCACTGGTGCACCGGTGAGTCGCTAGGCCAGTGAGGAAGAAATACGCTGGCGCAGGGACGCAACACTCGTCTCCTGGCGGTGTTTCGTGTCGGCGCACAGGTGCGACGTTCGTCTCGAAGGGGTTTAGATTGAAACACTCGATTCTAGAAAGTCCACCATAATTTTGAAATCATTACGATTCGGTTATCACAACCAAAATGAAAAATACGGTATATGTCCTTGAATTTCAAGTAGTGTAAATTTTTATGTTGTAACAACCTGGTAGCGTTTTGTGGTGTTTTGGGGTTCGAGTAAAGGTCAGCCAAAACCAGTTTCAAACTCAGATTTATTATCCCACTAACTTAAATCAAACAACTAAAGGTAGGAAATGAGCACCACAACTAATTAGAAGAGCAATCACACGGCTTAAGGATATTTAACGTAAGAGTATAATCTCCTCCACTTACTCTTGGAGCACTCTGGACTTCTACTCTAGACTTCACTGCAACTCTCTTAATTGTACGACCTATGGTCGTAATTCTTTAGCCCAATTTTATCACTGATTCGCCAATTATCAATAATTGACCAGACAGCGACTATCCGTCGACTTAATTTCGACTAACTTTGCGTACCTAAATGTCTACGCTTAAATATAACAACTCATTTGAATAAATCAAGTCTTCTTCTTCGGGAGAAAGTTTTCAATAGTATATACAGTTAAAAAGAAATAAATTTACCCCAAGAAGATTAATTGAAGATTCGTGGTGGCCCGTTACAATGTGATTCCTTAATGCGCATGATGACTCTATTGCATAGTTGCACAAGTTATGCAGCTGACACATTATACGGACACTCTCTACGCACATAGTATATAGTATAGTATATGTTCATCGTGAAATACGATGCTCATATACTATACCAGGGGTGGCCATCCCGCGGCACGCGTGCCACAGTGTGACACGGCGGAGTTGTAAAAGTGTCACGCGAAGACTTATAGAAAAATTTGAAAAAAATAGTAATAAAAAAAATCACAATTTAATTCAAATGTGGTTAGTTTACACCCCTTTCCCCCCTTGAAATTTGGATTAACATGTTTGTAATTAAATATTTTCTTTTTGGAACATAAAAAACAAAATATCTCTCAAAACTAGCTGATATGCACGAAAAAAATAACTTAATTTTGTTAGCATCTTCAAGAGTTAATCCTAATATACGTGATTGGGGGAAAAATACAATTTCAAAAGCCACATTAAGTAAGTACTGACGGTTTAATAATTATTTAGAATTAAATGTTTTAAATTACTTATTTCTATTTTAAGCCTGCCTGAACTGATTGAACCTGTAAAAAGATTATTTACAATAGAAACTAAATAGTATTTTTGTCTTTTTAAATATATTACTTTTAAATTTTCACTACAAAAATTTGCATTTAAAAATGTTCTATTTGAGTGAAAGTCCCATAATAAACTAATAAGTAACAATTTTTTCACCTTTTTTTTTTAATATTTGGAAAATTTGATAGTGGCACGTGTAACTTTTTTTATTATTGGATAGTGGCACTCTTCCTAAAAATGTTGGCCACCCCTGATACTATGTGTGAGCTCTTCATCTTTATATAGTATATGCTCATCGTAAAATACGAAGCGACTATTATCAGTAAAGCTGCCCAACGTTTATTAACTAAATATTGTGTCTCTTTAGTTCTTGACTGAGGTAACGTTAAATGTCAATTTAAAGTTATATAATTTGCTCTTCAGTGGCACCGTTTCTCACATGAGCGCATGCAGTGTTTGGGGAAGAGGGGAGGAAACGTACGAATAAGTAATTTTTTTCTCAGAAATAAGTAAATCCTTCGCAAACACTGTCAAGTTCTTTTTGTTGTATTCCAAAGCCTTCGGATTAAATTTACTGATAGTAGTGCAAAGACAAGAATCGTAATTTGGAAGATGGGTATATATGTCAGGGACACGTGACGTATGAATTGAGTGAGAGGAATATATACACCGGTGTCCTTAAGATATTAAAAATTGATGTTAAGCATCAGGAGATGATTTTGAGACAATTTAAATAATTTCATTCTGATTTAAATCTGGGGAACGTAACATCTATGCGAAATGTTGAATATGTTCGTTATCTTTACCCATATAAAAAAATTTTCAACTATAACATTTAATTTAAAACAAAATAATAGTAAATAGACCGACATCAGCTCTTTTTTTTTCTTTTGCAATTTCTATACCAAAATAGTATTTTAATACTTCATTTTGAATGAAACCTTTTTTTTGTACAAAAAAAGTAAGAATAATATTACTTATAAAATACATTTTATTAAAACATTCGCTTATTATTTTCTCATTTTAATAAGTATATTTTGAATTATATGAGCCAATTTATGTATCTTTTAACTCCCTATTTTTTAATTAGGAAATCATTTCTTGCGTAGACCGATTATGTAGGAAGAATAAACTAGTGGACTATTTGAGAAATCATTTGTTTTGGCCGTTGATGAAACTACCAAGACAACTGGACATTCTTCTTTTGTCGTCTTGCAATTTCTCAAATGTCAAAGGAATTAAATCGGATAACTGTTTCCTTCAGTCTTACACGTTTATTGTTACCCCTCTTTGTTGTTCATCCGTCACTGGTAAAGATGTAACATAAGATTTTGTCCTTCAGTTCGATCAAAAGTGTTCCAATGACATAGCGAAAAGAACAATTTTATACGGAAAACAAAGGAATATTGTTAAAACAAATTATTAATTATTGTTATAACAAATTATTACTTTATTAAAAAACAACTCATTATTTGTCTCATGCTACAAAATATTTATACTACCTGTTATTTGTGTATAATAATTAAACTAAACAATTTTTTAAAAAATGTGGTTGAGTAGAACAATCAAAAGAAATATTCAACAATGAATATTTAAAGTTCACATTCGGAACATAAACTCAAATGGAATTGTACTATTGTAAAACAAAGTTTTATTAAAACGTATTTAAAATTCAATAAGACATATATATGAAGCAAAATGCGTCATCAATTATAGAATATTGGTTGCTATAGTCAATTAGTGTTGATTAACGTCACATTCTAGAGCAGTAATTCTATAACATTTTCTTTTGGTATAATTTTAACAATTTCTAAATTTGGCGGCTTAATAACAATCAAATAAGTTTAAAACAAATTACTTATCTCTAATACACTATGTAAAGTAATTTATGATAGAAATTTCAATGTTAAATAAAATTTTATGTACGACAAAGACAACTAAATCTTTATTGAGTAATTGGTCACAAATTAATTATATGAGTTCTTTTAATGCGAAATTTGAACTTGTTGTTTTTTGAAAATTTCATTTATATTTAGTCGTAAGTATTATAATGCCACTCTCACTTTGTCATCTACATTTCAATGTCTCAACCTTATTTTCATTTTTATACTTTTAAATGCTGAAAATTTGAATTCAGGCAAATAAGAAGTAGAAAGTTTAACACTATTTTTAAAGCATTTTTTTTTAGATAATAATCTCTAATTTTAATCCAGAATTAATTAATTGACTCTTTTGAATGTTTTGAAATTAAATCTTGATTATTACAGGGTGATTTTTTCCCTTTATCATTCAACTTTTTTATATACAGTTACATCCGTTGCCACCAATGGATTACGAATCCAATGAAATATTTTTGTATCCATTTATCCACGAAAACATAAGTTAAATATGCCACGAATACTCTTAGTTTATTTTCATAAAACAGCCAATGATTCGATTCCGGATTTTTTTTCTCAGAGCATAATGATGGGAGGCCGGCAATGGAGTTGGTCACCAAACAATCAGTAATTTGTGTATTCCCCTTGTTTACAGGATGTTGTTGAAATTCCTTAGATCGGGACTCGAGTGGTGGTAACCGGGAACGCATGGGTGAACGAATGTATAAATTTAATTAAAATTGTAACTTTTGTAACTTTGCGCTTGAGGACTGACCAATGAGGTTGTTTTGTCAAATAGTGCGTGTAGGCACAAATGGAGAGATTTCCCCTCTCTTAAAAGGGCGCCGCGTGACAATTTTTGACATCTTTAGCTTCTGACTCTAGATAAAAAAAAAGAAAAAACACCGATGTTTCGCTGTCCGGTCAGACGATGCCCGCCTCCATCTCCCACCCCTTTTCAGATAAGTGAAATTCTTAATGTTTGTTCATAGTTCTCTTATTCTTAATTTTTAATAGTGTTTAATCTAAATTCCAATTTCGTAATGTATTTTAAGTGTAATAAACTAATTTATTTTAATTTTAATCCGAGTAATTTCATTACATTTGCGTTGTCTTGAATTTGATTAAAAAGTACTAGCCACTATGTTGATGCAGACAAAGTTAAATAATCGAACCTGGGTAGTTTTTAAGATGTTAGTTAAATTAAGTGGAAAAATTTAAGAATAAAATTAATGAGCACCGCATCAATAATTAATAATCTTAAAAAAATGCGGTACACTTTAAGGTAAGTCGGTACCCCCATCCCGCTAATGTTAAATTGAGCATTTTATGTGCCTTTTTCTCATAAAATATTAAATGTACAGACTTAAATTTTTTTCTGTATATTAATTAGACTTTTTTATTTAAACTGAAGTGAACTTTTTCAAATATATTGTTTAGTTTTTTCAAAAACTTTCATCGTAATGTATCCCTATGAATTTTTTGAAAAATGTCATTTTTTTTCACGATAACTGACTTTTACAAAAATATTATGGGTACATTAATAAAAGTTCACTTCAGTATATATATTAATATATCAGTAATATTCAGTGAAGATTGCAAGTGCTTCCGTTGAATAGGGTTCTGAGAACATGGTACACGCATTTTTAAAAACACCGTTTTGAGATAATTGCATTTTTATTATAAAATGTCACTTCATCAAAAAAATTATGAATTACAATCTGTATTTGCACTATTTTTTTAAATATTAGCTTATTCTCAATAACTTTTAAGACTTTTTACTTATTTCTTTTACTTTGATTTCTCAGAAAATACATGTATAGCATTTTTCACTTTTAATCTATCGAGATATTTTATAGCATTTGAATCATTTTTCTCAAATTATGCATCAATTTTTGAAGAATTTTTAGTTCTGATACATTACTGTCATCCAAGATGACTATAAGTATCATAAACACCATGTAAAAATGTGTCAATACATAAAAATATGGCTTTGGTAATACATTATTATACGACATTTCGAAAAATTTCATTAGTGTTTTATAAATTCAAATGTAAACACAATTTCTTAAAGTATCAGAATTAAAAGGATTCTTAAAATATTACATAAATGGTATCCAAAACAACAACAAGAAAACTGATTTTATGTTTTTAAACATGAAATTTGTGTATTTTTTGTATGTAACAAGTTTTGTGCAACGAAAAAGGGCATTGCATTTTGGGATATATTTATGTCCCTTTTACTAAGAAACTATTGAAAACAAAGCTTAAAAATTTGTGTGTACATTAAATAAACATTTATCTTTATACAGAAGTGAAATTTTTTTTAAAAAAATTGATCAGTATGTTTAAAAATGTAATTTTGTAGAGTAGAATAATGAATTTTATAAAAATTTTCCTTTTCTATGTTACGACATCTGCTTTTCAGCTAAATGTCTGAGGAATATCTCAAAAATTTCACTTCAGTATATATAATATATATGCAATATAAAATAAATATTTCCAGTTCATGCATACAATTAATTTTTGAGAAAGAAGACACAAATTAAAAAATATAATCTATATAAGACAGTAATACATGATTATATGGCACTTCGAAAAATTTCTTTAGTGTTTTGTATATTCACATGTAAACACAATTTCTTTAAATATAAGAATTTAAAAGATTATATAAATATTACATAGATAGTATCCAAAACAACAAGTAAACTATTTTTGTGTTTTTAAACATGAAATTTATGATTTTTTTTGTATGTATCAAGCTTTATGCAACACATTTTGAGATATATTTGTGTGTGCATTAAATAAACATTTATTTTTATACAGAAGTGAAATCTTTTTTTAAAAAATTGATCAGCCTGATTAAAAAAATAATTTTTGCAGAGTACAATAAGGAACTTAATAAAAATTTTCCTTTTCTGTGTTACGACATATGCTTTTTAGCTAAATGTCTGAGGAATATTTCAAAAATTTCACTTCAGTATACACAAGAATATATATGAAATATAAAATAAAAATTTCCAGTTCATGCATACAGTAAATTTATAGAATTGATAAAACACAGTTTAGAAAAGAAAATTTTCAGAAAACAGTAGCTTTTATATAAAATTTTACCTCATCAAAAAGATCTTGCACTGTAGCCGGTTTTTACCTTATTTTTCTTAATATTATCTTCTTTTTTTCTTTTATCTTTTCTAATTTTCTTTGATCATCCAGAAAAAGCATGCTTGCTTTCATTAATTTTTCTCTATCGAGAGTTTTCATGTCACTTACCGAATATTCTCCAGGTCCTACTGCCATTTACTGAAGTTTTTGTTAATTTGGATACATTACCATCATTAAAGGAACAAACAGCATTATAAACACCAAGTGAAAGTGTTTCAATGTGCACAAATGTTGTTTTGGGAACCCGTGATAAAATGACATTATGAAAACTTTCATTCGGGTTTTGTGTTTTTCGATGCAAAAATTATCTCAACAAATCAAGCTGGGAAAGATATCTAAATATAGAACTCATTGCTACTACAACAGCAACCGGAAGACTTTTTATGTTTGTAAGATTTACCCGATTCTTCAGCCTGTTTATATCCATGAATTTTCACCAACAGGTCAAAAACAATGTTTTAATGTGCTCATTTTTTTCATGTACAATATTTCGAAAGAATATTGACATTTATCACCTTACCTGTATGAATGCTGGTCACAGTAACTGCACCATTTGATGATGTGAAACCGCATTTCTGCCATGTCCACAATATTATTATTACCTTCATTTTCACAAATAGCTTCCCTCGCAGCATTTTGAATGGACTCCTCGTAAACAAGTTTTACATCATTTGAGATTCGCTTACCGTAAGGAGAAAACCTTGTAGGTGGTTGCCAAAGATTCATTATGCTGCAAAACATTCTCCCAGCTTCTGCACATCTCCCAATGGAACACGCAGCATATACAAACCTGGTATTTATTGTGGCAATTTGCATTCCTTCATGAATACTTAAAAAAGAGAATTCTACATCATATGGACAAGCACAACATTTCAGGACAAATTTCCAGCCCAAACTTACCTTTTAAAACTTGCATGTCTAAACCTCTTTTACACATTTTACAATGAACTTAATTCTTGAAAGCAAATGCAAGAATATTTTAATTAATGATGGTATTTTTAATACTTACTTTAATAAGAAGAAAAACTCTAATCCAACTTTATTTTGCACATGTCTCCTTTGAGTCATGTGTATGTCAACCTTGAGGATATACATTACTCTTTTAGTATTTGAAGTACTGTTACTATGATTATTGAACTATTACTATGTTACCTTCTTAAAATCCCGTAAAGCACCTTCTTCATCCACAGTATACCTTTATGTTTAGCCAATAAAGAAACAAAAACTTTGAGATTTCAAAATTTCCGAATTTTAGAAATTTTATATATTTAATTTAAAAACCCAAACACACACGATAAAAACGTGCATGCGGTCCAAAATAGGTAAACAACCCTGACGGTTACGCTTGCAGTTAATCTACAGTTAATTGCGTATGAATAAATAAAACAGAGAGTGGCTTTGGAAAAGCTTCCCAGATTTAAGAGGTCAATGTTTACATTTCTATCTGTCAAAGGGGGCGTGGCTAATCAGCTGATTATTTTTTGAAAATCATTTTAACATACTTTTAATTAGTAAAATGGCAAGTACGGTACATCATTGGAAAGGTCCTGATTTGGGGATTTTAGAAATATCAAAAACTCAAAATCGACTTCCCGAAGGTGTTTACCCTACTGACTCCCTTAAACCGCGACAAAGAGGTTGAGAATCAATGCTCTAAAGCAAGGCAAGAGCTATTAGCAACAGAGATTGTCATTTTCAACCGCGGTCAAGGGAGAAGAACGATAATTGATCTAGTACCCACTCTTCAAGCTTCCACACCAACGTGATGGCTTTTAGTCACGCTAATTTATCGGGCATCAGACCTTGAACAAGGTAGGTCTTCGGTGGTATTAGGATTCGAAACACGTGACTCGATAAAGTCTGCCTACCCTACGGCTAACAACCTAACCATAGCCACTAGGCTACCGCGGAAAATGTTAATTAATGTGAAGTACGGTGCTGAAGGTATCCGACTACTTGCCACAACTTTTTTATTTAAAAAAAATAAAGATATTGGGTGTTTTGTGGTTTTTAGATTTCAGACGAGAAAAAGAAAATTAAGAAAAAAAGAAATTTTTATTACTAAAATAAGAAAAAATTGGTAAAAACTTACAAAAAATAAAATAAACGGGCCCAATTCTGTACCAAACGTTTATGAACAAATTTTCAATTTTTTCAATCTGATGTGTTGCTATGTTATTCATTTTTGAAATGACCTTCAGGATAAGAGATATTTTTTTTTTACAAAACTAGAGCTCTTTATCTTGTTATTACATGAAAATGCTTAAAAAAACAGTGATTATATTCACATAAGGGACTGTAAATTTTGCAATAAATCAGTGATTAATAAATCGAAGTTAAAACACTTCTACTATTATACAGAACTATACAGAAAAATTTCAGTTAATTATGTTCAAAACTTTTTGAGCAATCGCTGACTTCATTTGATTATTTTCAAAAAATCACATTTAGAGTAAACGCGTTTTAAAGTATGACATCTTGCTTAAAGTAATGGCCTCTGCTTTTACTAAAACACTTGTAGTTTTTGTTCTAGTGAACGAAAAATAATGAACTTAGAATTTTTATAAAGCTAATAAGATGGCCTATAAAATAGAATCATAAAAATGTCTATTTTTGGAAGTGTTCACAATTTTAGGGTGGTCTGATACATTATAACAGTTAATACCGAATATTTAATTATATTCCCTGATTTAACACCATGCTGGCTGTATCATAAGTTCTGTAATCCTGATGAGAAAAATTTATTTTAGGAAAGTGTTTCCCTATTCGGCAGTAAAGCGATGTTGTACTTTGGAAACATGCATCTGTTTTCTTTCCCAGAACTAGTAAATAGAAAAATTGAAAATCATAAATGTTTATACTGCAATCCATTGAATAAATGTACTTCGAGCTTTTTATTGCTGAGTCATACAGGTCTTAAGTACAGTATTTGCTGATGCATTGAATTCCTTTTTAGCCTAAGACTAGCTCTCACAGTGTTAGCCGCGGGACACATTTTCAAAAATACTTAAAATGTATCCCGACGCGGGATGTCTTTATAAGAAAACAAGGGAATGTTGCAAAGGCTTTCACATTTTTTCTCTTATTTTGATTTACTGTTTCAAGATTCGAAATCTAAGAAAGCTAGTTTAAAATCTGTAGTTAAAATAAATCATTACACACACCTTCTCAATTTTCTACGTATTTTATAGATGAATGAGCTTATTTCTTGAGGAGTTGCAATATTTTCTGTTAATGGTATCAGATAAATAGTTTCATTACATTTGTCTTCTTAATGATTGATTGATTGTGTAATAAACAATATAATCCTTGTAAGAGAAAAGATAAGTGTTACGAAGAGAATTAGGCAACCTGAAAATGTGAAAAGTGGAATTATCATTAATATGCTGCCAATTACTTGATTTTGTTGTGGATAAATTTAATGAGGGAAAGATACTCCAATGTATATTGTGTATAAAATACATATAGTGAAATGCTATCAAAACGAATGATACCAAACAAATTGAGTGAGAGTTACATTTAAGTTACACTATAAAGCTGCAAGAGAGCTATTGGCGACGGACCTCCTCATTTTGAACCATAGTCATGTGACGAGGACAACATCCAAGTTGTAACTCTCCCTTCCTAACTTCCACACCCCACCAAAGAAAGAAATTTTTTGCTTCGGCAGAATTAACTTGCAGTGGGCCCCTCTTCATGGCCGGTTTTCAGAGGTACTAGGCACGAACTCATGACACGCCAGCCACGAGTCCGTTACCTTGACCACTGGGATACTAAGGCCACTCTCTCGGCTAGAAAATTGAAGGGACAAAAACATGCTTCTAAAAAATGTGTGCATCAAAAACAAATATTTTCTCTCTCATCTTACAAGGAGGTTTATACGAATGTCAGAATGCTAAACACACACTATATCCGCAAAATTGATTATTATATCTTTTGCCGTATAATGGTGAACAATATATGGTTGAAAAAAGGACAATATAAGAATATGGATAGCCACCCATCCGGTGCAGTGGTTTGTGACGCTGATTGCTGTGCCGTAGGGTCAAGGTGCGTGGATGTTTGTAAATGACGAGTGCCTTTGCGGCATGGAAGTACTCTAAATAGCCAACAAACCACAAGTCCTCTCTTTAGGTTAGTAAATTGTGAAAGAAGGGTAGAAAGCTTCTGATCACCCCAAGGGTATTTTTCCTTTAAAATTGTGGTGTAACCGAACCAAATCGTAGTGTCACCAGTATGGTACTCAAAGCTACGACTATTGATAGGCGTACAACTAGCCTCTTGCGGCGATGAATTTCGTGGTCCTCAGTCTGACGCAGTTGATTAGGCGGCATAAGCAACAACAAGAATATGGTTATTTAATTTCCTGGAAAAGCACTTTACATTATGCACCAATAGTATATTACACAAGGAAGTTCTTACATCAAAAGTTATCTGAATTTTATATTGAATTGGTTCTTAAAGCGTAGTTAATTTTATAAATTCTGTGCTAATTCGTCTATGGAAGCAAAATATTTCCGAAACTCTGTACCATATAATTGACTGTGTTGTACAATAGCAGTTTCACGATAGATATTTCATCGTAACATAGTACTATGGCGTACGTTTCGAATGCGGCAAGAAATTTATAGAGGAGAGTCGGATATTATGAAATACCTTTACATTTCTAAAAATAACTTTACTGGATAAGTTAAAAAATCTCTAAAATCACTATGAATACATACTATAAAAGATTGTAAGGAATTATCACTTGTAAAAAGTAACAATATTTATTTTTTGTTATAAAAATTTATTTAAATAAAATTGATAAATGGAGGGTATTATCAAAAAGTCGGGTATTATAGAACTTGTTATTTAAACCATTGGAAAACTAAGTAATACTTCATAAAACGTACTTGTTTTTAACTATAATAGCCCTATTTTTTAAAAATACCTGAAAACCATTTCTGTTTCCAGTCTATTTAAAAAAGTCACAAGTATAATCTTTCTCTGTAATCAAGTGAGCCCACGGAATACAGTTGGAGCGTTAAACGAAGACCCATTCAGAGGATTCATTCAGCTTCTTTATTTTCTCATTCTGTAGTTGAAGACATAAGGTCTATTACAAATAATACATCAGAATGAAATGGTTCATTGCTGCACGTCGGGTGTTATGAACGACCTAATATTCCATAATACTCGAAACGTCATCTTGGAAAAGGAACCTTTAAACTGAAGGACAAAACATTGTCAGCTAAAAATTGTGTGTGTGTGTGTGTGATCACACAGTAATACAAACTACACATTTTTAGTGCACATTATGTTTAAACTTTAATGTTCAACTCACTTGTGTACTAGCAGGTTAAAATGTCGGAAAACTTACCTGCAAAAACTTTTGAAAATCGCAAAACACACTTAGTTCTGTAGCGAGGTGTATAACAACAACGAGTGCTCAACTCTCACTGCAAGGCATCATGAGATACTTTATTCAGTAGTTCAAGGTTTTCCTACGAATTAGCAGCTACAAACAGAGCCAAGACTTTAGTATTCCATACTACCCGACTATTCCATTATACCCGTCTTTCATTTATATTTCTTATTAAAGAATGATGCAAAAATGCCAAGGATTTTTTAATATATAGACTTTTTAACAAAACTAACATATTGAAGCATCATTTCTGAAATGTTTAAGAACTTGAATCTCCCTTTGTTGGGAAAAGTATACACCCTACAGAACCAGAAGTATAAAGTGGATAAAAATTTGAGCTTTTATATATAAAATTTACTCAATAAAAAATAAAAGGGACTTGAGGAATGGGGAAGTATTATTTCAGCATATTGTGGCAGATTTTTTCTTCAGGTGGAGTTTATTTCTTTCGAGACAGAAAATCTATTCTTGAGAGACACTTAGCTTATCAACTGATTTGAGAAATACTTTCCGAATGAATATATCGATAAGTTTGATATCCATCGTTTCAAAACTGGTGTCTCGTATAGATTTCAGATTCTGCAGAAAAGAATGTTTTTTTCTCTCTCTCATTTATCTTGCGGTGAGAAAATTGTTCGAAAATGTTACTTAGAAAAAAAGAGTAATTGGGAATGACAGTGCTGAATGTGATTCTAAAATCTGGAAATACGTTAAGGGACCTGCATGATCCACCCGTTACAATAAATTTAATAATAATTAATAAATAAGAAATAAATCGAATTGATCGACAATTCAACTGTCTGAAGTGTATGGTCATTACAAGAAACGTTAATTGTGTTTCGTTTATTTTTATCACTTACATATTATTATTTATACCTTGATGTAGATTAGATTTCTAGGGGAAGAATTTAGATATACAAAGAAATGCTCCGAGAAGAAAATTTTAGTAGATACTAGACTAATATGAAGATAAAAATAAGATATTTTTAACACCCAGTAGTTATATCCTTTAAAGCTACATTAAATTGTTATGCCTTAAATATTAGGTAGATCCACAAACACTTTTAATTGCGCAATTGTTTGAAACGACCATTAAATTTATTTTGATATTTACTTAAACACATAAAACTTTTATTGGACCTGAAAACATTAAAAGGCCATAAAATTTGTATGTTTTTTAATTATCAACATATAAAGGATATATTTTATTTAAAATACATTCATCAAGAAATACAAATAATACGATCATAAATAATTAAAAAAGATTATAAATAATTATCTCTTCCTTGAATTAAAAGCTTGTGTATGATTTAAATTTTTAAAATCATTCCTAACAGAATTGAATTTGTTGTTACATTAACTGTATTCAATATCTTAAGTTCTAGAGTAAATATAATTTTGTGAACAGCAAGTCTGTCAAAAACATTAAAAAAGCGTCTTTATTCCATATTACTTAGATTGATTATAGAAGCCATATGTGATCTTCCATTTCACTTATCTTACAAGTAACTAATCGAGCGAAAGCAATAATTTAGAGCTTAAACATGTAAACTTTCCATTTCATAGCTGAAACTCAGCTTTAAATTTGCATAATTTCAAAAAATAAAATTGAGTACACCAATATACTTTTACCAAAATATTTTTACTCAACTTTTGCATCTCTGACTTGATCAATAAGAAAGAAAATACAAAATCTTAGATATCATAATGTAACAAGTTTCAGACAAATAGAATCCAAATATTTTCGATATCCTCAGAAAATAATGCAGAATTATGCTGTTACTTAATATGTGATATACGAGGGCTGTAAATTAAGCAATGACAGGTCTGAATATTTTTTAATGAACATAAAAGTACAATTGCATTATTTTCTTTCTGTCACCAGCAAAGCTTATAATCTTTTGTCAAAGATCGGGAAGCCATAGGAGACCATTGGCAAGGTGTTTAGTGTTGGTGTTAACGATGGAGCTTTATGAAACCGGCCGCCTCCTTCAACTTCGAAAACAAATTGAAGTCACAAATAATCATATCAGGTGAGTAGGGAGAGTGTTCCAAGATTTCTCGCTCCCACCATCGCAATAGGAGAAGACATTGTTTGCAACATGACAACGAAGGCTGACATGCAATGCGATAGGGAAATTACTTTGTAATAAAAGTGTGTCATATAGCCGGACGCAGATGATGATGAAGAAATTGGTTATAGTAGTCTGCGTTGACAGTTTTTCCTACTAGCACAGTAAGAATCACACTCTCTCAATCGTATGCCACAGTCTGTGGACGCGATGGACTTCTGTGACGCCATTCATTTGAGTGGCGTGTTAAATAGGGCTCATTCCAACCCAAGCGAAACGCTTTAACCGAACGTGCAGCCATCCTACACGGTAATGCATTTCCGTCACAGATTTCCAATAAACCTTAATAACATTCTGCTGCACTTTTGCCACCGGCAACCTCGTTTTTAGCTACGACGGCAAATTACCTTCTGAAAATATGCTTTAAAGGAATGGAAACGAAAGTCTTCACTTTTACGCCACACAACAGCTACACTTCTAACTAGATCAAACATTTTTTGCACCCTACACATTGACAACAGTACCTCCTCACCGTCCCCATATCCTATTTGTGCATGTCTGTTGTTCTGCGAATTTCTAGGTTAAGGCGATATGGCACCACATTCACATTTGTTTTATTTTTAATATTTGATATTTGGTTTTAATTGTATTTATAAAGGTTAATATTTAATAATAATTCCATGCAAAAAATTTTTTAATTTGTTGCAAAATGTTTGTAAAATTTAAATTTTTTTAGCTTTTTCAATCATTTTTTAAATCTCTAAGGCTTTTTTAAATATAGTTCTTTTCTTTCAAATTTTTTTTCCAAGTACCTTATAATAAACTACATAAAACTGTGCATGGAATTTTTTCTGCTGCTGCTCTTTAATTTTTTATTAATTTTTTTACAGTTAAACTTCCAAAATTTCCTAAAAAAACATTAATTTTGATTTTGAAATTTTTTAGAAAAAAGTACCAAACATGTCAGAGCTAATTCCATGTACAGTTTTACAAAACATACATTTCAGAACATATATAAAAAATTTAAACCCATACTTCAATTACCAAAAAAGCTTTAGGCTTTTGAATAACAGTATATGTACAAGAATTCAACACGGAGAAATATGAGTTTAAAGTTTTCATTCCATGAATAGCATGACATAATATTCATCGAATAGTCTGAAACTTTTATGAAATGTTAATTAGCTTATTTAAAACTTCTTACCATAAAAAATTGAACAAATGTAGAGCATTTAAACAGTATACTGACATAATGAATATATAGAAAAAAGCGAATGAAAGATCAATATTACATAAAACTTTATCTTAATAATTATAAAAAAAATAAATACACACACTTCAGAGCTAATTCGATGCTCAGAGCTGATGCACAACATGTACAAAAGATTTTTATGGCTTTATTTTTTATTTCCATGATTTTAAAAGCCTTCGCGTGTTAAATATTGTACACGAATAAAAGCAAAATCAAATAGAAATTTTTGGTAAAATACATCAAAATCAAAGAACTGTATATGTGCATTTGTTTAAATAAATATCTTAAAATATTTTAATAACAAAAGTGTTGAATCTTGCACACATGGGATATATATATATATATATATATATTACCAAAAACAAATACATAAAAATGGGAGAGTTTTTCTATTCTTTGCGAATTAGGTTTTTAATTATGTGAGTTATCTCAAAATGAGATTTAGTATTTGTGCTTTGGGAGAATACGTTTTGAAGTTTTAATTTCATTCATAATAATATCATAAAAAGCACACAACTTTTAAATCTTGACCATATCCATTTGATATTCAGTAAACAATTCACAAACTAAAATTTTTGCAGGAATTGCCCAATTCTTTCTTAAAATGATTTATTACTGCATGTATAATGTTAATCTCATTGATGCGCTTTAGAAAAACAATTAATTCATTTTTTTATCAGGCTCTTTTCTAGCAGATAATCTGAAATGTAGGCGTGATAGTTGCTGTTTCGCATCAAACATTGTTCCATTACTTAATAAAAAAGGCACGTGAAGCTTTGAAATTTTGCAGGCATATTTATAAAGATCCGGGGTATCAAATAAGCCAATAAAAATTTTTCGACAGTTTAATGATTTTTAGGGTACCATATCGCCTTAAGTTTTGCCACTATTTATAATTTGCAACCCTCGTATAAATTACTTTTACTTGAAGTAATGCCTTGATTTTTCTCCCAACAAAGCTTTGAGGTTCAGTTTTATTTTCATTTGTATTGCTTATTTTTATTAATCTTATGTTTAAATGATTTTAATCTGTCCCAGAGAATGTCATGTCTGTCCAGAGTTCATGATTAAGTAACAATACCTGAAAAATATGTTTATCCTCAACATTAATTCGCAATTTATGTAAACATCTTAAATGAACCTTTTTCTATATTGTTAATCTGTATACAAATTGATTTCTTTTATTTATTTATATAAAGCCTACCAAATTTTTTCCTGAATTATGCATCTATTCCAACAAAGAGAATTAACTATATAAAATAAAAATCAGGATTTAGTTATGTATAAGAAACTTCTTATCAACTCCAACTTTTATTCATTTAAGCCAGCATTGGGTTCCAGACAATTTGGGACAAATTCTATTTATAATGTTTAGAATTAACCATTACGCGATATTTGATATCTTCTGCTTCTGTCTAGGAATAAAAAAAAACCTCTCCTGTCTCTATTTACCCTGATAATGAAGACACAAGATATAAAGTTTTTTTTTTACTGAAATCGCATACTCCATAGTTAATGGAATATAATACAAAGTTCTTAGAATAACTGGAACGAAGCCAATTGCTGGAAATCGTATGAAGTCTAAATGAGGATATGAATTTCCCTAACAAATTTCCTTGGAAAATAAGCTTTGTAACATTGAGTAATGGCCTCATTATTGAAAATATCGCGTTTAGTTTAATAAGTAAAAATGTATGCGCATACATTTTATTAATATTTTAAATATAATTTTTATTTTATATTGTTAATATTTAAATATAATTTTTAATTTTAAAACTAATAGATCCTATATATAGATGCAACAACTTATATTTCTTTATCATGAAAATTTCAAGAATTCATGTATCGTATTTACTCTAATCTAAGCCACACTAATTTTCCAGTGTTAATGTTACTGAAAATTGGGTGTGGCTTAATATTGAAGGCAAAACATTTGTTGCATTGAGGAAATTAAATTCCCACCCCTTTTAAAAGAAAAGATGCAACCGTCCGTTATGTCCATTTTCATTGAGGACTTATCCATCCCTAAACATCGTTGTCTGCTCGTATTTAGGAAATGTTTTTGTATACGCTTTCTTTTAACCACCTAAACATTAATCTCAAAATCAACTGATTGTTAAAACGCAAATTCACATCTCAATTTTCGTCGTCGAAGCAGATATGTACAATTTTTATTTTATTTTGCCCGAGATCATACGGGAATCTATGTTAATGAACGTGCTGACTGGCTTGCAAAAGAAGCGACAAAATTAAGCAATGTGATTCCTATGAGCATTCCGAAATCATATTGTAAAAATGTTTGAAAGGAAAAAATTATTTCTGAGTAGAATAACTTATATCAAATATCAAATAATGCGCACTTCACCGAGGAATTTATTCCTTCTATTCACTGACGTTTCAAGGCCTAAGTATTCTCATTCTAATTTTAAACTTAACCAGTTTCTAATTGGGCATGGAATCTTTAAGGCATATTTGAAACGCTTCATTTTGTTGCCTACTGACCAGTGTTCTTTCTCCAGTGGCACAGTCCAGCATGCCAAACATGTGATATTTGTTTGTACTAAATTCATTCCGAAAGACGTGATCTTATAAACTGCCTACAAAAAACAATATAGCGTGGCCTCCTCCTTTCTCTGACTTTGTTCTTAGCAAATTTTCTTTTGCATCGTTTTCAGCATATATTAATTGCATTTATTCCAGTATTATTTAGATTGAATTTTTTTGTTCTTCCTAACGTTTACTGTACGTGTATGTATAGGTGTGTATTTGCATATATATATATATATATATATATATATATGTTTGTGTGTATGTGTATGTGTATGTAAGGATAATTAAATTAGATCTAAAAATAAATCCTAGACCACTTCTAAATTTTATTTTCCCGTTACATCTACAAGTATTAAATTTATTACCCAGTTCAGGAATGAAGAACACATGGCCTTAATAGCAGTTTGCCGCTCTGACCATTAATTTTTATTACCTATATGTCATGCTTAAATTCTCAAGTATACCTCTTCAATAAGACATGTACTTGAAGACATCTGGCTTTTGAGAAGCCGCGGACCCTTGATTTTTAACACGTGTCCGTCTGTCTCTCTCTTACAAATGAGATTACAAAGTGATTTCATGGAATAAAGACGGTTAAAATAAAATGTCTTGATGTTCACTCGCAAAACACGACATGTATATAAGTATCTGTGTGTGTATGTATGCTTTATGTATTTGTATTTTGAAAATTTTATTATGACCACACGTGTGTTCCTAAACTTTTCAACATTGTATAATTTTAATTACTGAATGTCTCCGTTTTTGTATGTGAGCAATTCTGTATTTTGTTCTGTATTTATTGTATTTACATCCATTCTTGTTTCTTTTTTCCCTTTTGATTCCCATTTGTGCCTGTATCCCTCTACTTGAAACTTTCTATCACTATTGATTAAGTATTGACTTACGTTTCTAAGCCTTGTGTTATACTTGTCTACCTAGTCTAAAAAACAACCAAAACATAATTTTTTTTGTAATAGTGTCAAGACGCAAGTATGAAAAGAGAGGCAATTTTAATTGCAGAAAAAAATCGAAAAAGAGCAGTTGCCACTGAAAATTTGACTCAGATGAAAAAAATATATGTCGATTAAGAAAGCAAAATGATTTAATTTTTGCTTATAATTGTTCAACAATATTTAATGTTTCTTTATATTCTTCTATTATATACTCTTTAAAGAAATATTGCATAACAAATGCATTGGATGGCACGGAAGACGACACAATGCAGGGATACATTGACTCCTGCACCAATTCCGAAGTCACTCGTGACAATGAGAGAGACGAATCATTTTCGAAACATGATACTGACGGTTAGGGTAATTATAGTTTAATTGTATGCACACTGATGAAATAAATTAAGATAATTTGCATGTTTTTCGAATTGCATGAAAATAAGTGAACTGAAGGAAATATCACTGCTTCTAGATAAAAAATTCAAATCTTGTGCGGCAAATACGTAAGTGTACACGAGTGTATAGGCGGAGCCAACAGAAAAACAGGCTTTATAAGCTCGCGTAAGAAAAGACACATTTTGTTTGCCAGCATACCTTGGCGAATTTCTTGATCTATTTTTAAGCAATCGATTCAATTCAAATTGTAACAGTAAAAATGAGTAACCCCCAACGTTTAGATGACGGAATGATTTGGCGAATTGTGGGGAGGCTAAAAGCAGGCCAATGTCAAGTCCAGATTTCTAGAGAGTTTAATATAACGCCCAGCGTTGTGTGTAACTTATGGAAACCGTGTCAAGGTACTGGATCCATCGAGAGAAATCCTAATCAAGGTCATCCAAGAGTTACGATGGCAAGAGAAGATCGCCATTTGTCAATTATAGCGAGGCGTAACAGAGAGGCTACAGCTTCTCAGCTCTCTCGTTACTTGTATGCAGCCACAGGAACCCGTGTAGCAAGGATGACTGTTTCAAAAAGACATCATGAGAGAGGGTTTTTTGCCAGAAGACCTGTTGTTTACGTCCCTCTCACGTCTACGGACAGAATAGTCCGCTTAGCGTGATGCAAACATCATAGAGATTGGAGTACGGATCCATGGGCGTCCATTCTGTTCACCGATGTATCCAGTTCCATCCTAAACACCGATTTTCGCTGTACGTTCTTATGGAGAAAACGAGACTCCAGCTACCTACCCTCCAATGTCCACGGAATCGACAATTATGGCGAAGGAGGTATAATTGGTCTGGGCACGCTTCATGTTGGATATAAGTACACCTATCCGTGTCTTTGGAAGAGGCTCTGTGACTGGTGTGAGGTACAGGGATGAGGTCTTGGAGCCCTATGTTCGCTTATTCAAGAGTGCATGTGGTTCATTTTAATGGACGATAACGCGAGGCCACATAGAGCTCTTCTGATCAATGAATTTCTAGAGAGTGAAGATATTCGCCTTATGGATTGGCCAGCCAGGTGTCCAGAGCTCAACCCTATCGAGCATCTCTGAGACGCTCTGGGGTGGGCAATTGCAACTCGCAACCCCCTCCGAGAGCCATACAGGAAATGAAAACTACATTGCTGAGCGAGTGGGACCAATTGCCACAAAAACTGATGAGCTGATTTATTTCAAGTACGATATCACGCTGCGAGGTCTGTGTACTACCCTATTGATCCATTACATTTGTTTATTCTGCAACCGCCATTTCATACCTTCCAACTCAGCATAATAATGCGTGTGTATTGCAATTGCTGAATGGTTATTTGTTTTGTATTGTATCAATATATGTACATATCAAATTTTATTAAAATCGATCCAGCAGTTCTAGAGATAATCTATCAAGTCTGAAAATTCTCTTAATTTCTTACAATAGTGTATTTGGAAGTTTTTAATGCTGGTAAAATAAATAAATTATTTTCTTCTTATTATTTCTCATTATTTTTCTTAAAAAAATTAAAGTATCGGTTATTAATGAAATTTTACACAATTTTTCTTATTTTTTCTCAAAAACGCGTAGAGAAAGGGGTGTGCGTCATAAAATCGGTGACAAAATCTTTTCACAAAATCATTTTATGAATTTGGGTTGCGGCTTAGATTTGAGTAAATACGGTATATATGCACACTCTCAGACATAAAAATGGACACATTCAAAATATAAATCCGAGTTTAACAAGATTTAAAATAAAAAGAGAATTTGTCTAAATAAGCAAAGGATAAAAACCTAGTATCCAACAGCCAATGATTTAGTACATTGGAACACAGCTTCTAGGTAAAGTTTATAAGGGAATGTTTCCTATATTACGCTATTTACGACAATTGTAATAATATTTCGCCAATGAAACTGAGCTTTATATTAGCAGTCACCCCTCTTATGAACTTCTAAATGTACAATTTTATATTTAGCAGACCACAAATAAGAATTTGAAACATGCATTTATTTAATAAAAAAACAGAAAATTTATATTTTTTAATGAGAAATACACCCATTAAACGTAAAAAACTTATAGAGTAACTATTTGAAAAACTGGAAAGAGGTACCGAGCGTCGAGAATGTTAAAAATCTTGTTTCATTCTTATCAACGATCCGAATGGAGTCGTCATTGATTGCATTGATCATCAGTAGTCGACTCAGCGAAAGGGGGCTGAAATCTCAGAGGACAAATGTACAGACTGTCCCTCAACGTCATACACCACCCAAACGCATTTGCAGCAGTGCCTGAATTGGAATTCTACGAATTGAATACAATTGGTTTCAAAGATAAATACCACTTTGGATTCAACCCCGATGGCCGCCAGGACGGGTCTGAAGGATATTCACTTGACTGTCATTTGCCGAACAGCCCAACAACCAAGAGTTTCGGCATGCAGTAAGGATTCCTTTGAAGTTAGATCTCATTAATTGTTTTCCTCGAAGCTCGTACAGCACAGCTGTGCGTTAACGAGATTCTACACCTCGTAGTCCTATTTGTCCTTCCTTTCGTGGATTTCTGGGTTTACCCTTAAAAACGATAATGTATGATTATACACAGTTCGAATTTCTACTGCTCAATTTAGTGCTTCCCCGACACTTCATTGGCTAATGTAACTATCAGACCCCTCCTTTTTAGATAAAGTTTAGCGTTGGATGGCCCTTTGTCATCGACTGTCCCTTGATCATGCCGCTTAAACTTGCCAGTTGTCAAGCATTTAGATAGAAAGATATATAACCAATATATCTAGGAATCAATATTCAGCTTGATAACAGATTGGAATCAGAGCTATAGGTGGGCCACCGTATTATATAATTTTCGACACTTGCATTTCATGAATAAAAGAATTAACTCCTTTGTTAATGATGGGGCTTCATTTTGACAACATGTACTCCCGAAATCGTGTCATTCAGATATTTTTCTTGGTGTGTTGTCTTTAAGTTGTATATGTATATATATTTATGTGTATGTATTGCGTGTGCTTTGTGACATGGAAATTGAAGCACCAGGGAGTAGGTAGAAAACTTTTTAGAGGATGTTACTCCCCGAAAAACGTGAGTGAAGTGAAAGATGTAGCTCTTCAGTCCATTCATGATTTTACGAGAGAAATATTTATTATATTGTACAGTTTATTCTATACACATTAAATCTCAGCTGACACTAACTTAGACGGATTTTATATCATGCATTGATCTAACAACCATGTTTGGAACAAAGACTTGTTGACAAATGTGAGGGGTTCAGGCATGATCGTTGACGTCGGCATGTGAGAATAAAAAAAATCCGCAGGCAATCAAAGTCGGTTCCACACACTACATTTGTCCCCCTTTTGCTGCATGTGCAGGACATCCTTGACGTTCCTAAATTGATCAAACCCATTATCCACATATTGGTTGCTATTGGCCAGAACCATTGGCACCCATTTAGTACACTGTCATCTACGCCACTGAACAGGCGACTGCATTTGCATTTAAGTCGGAGGAAGCGACAAGACGGAATTTCATAGGATCGTGTTCTCAGAAGTGTCACTCTCTTTTTTAGCAGAAATTATTCATCTAACGAATATAATATCGACATGGCAACATGTCAAATTTAGTTTCATTGGGGGAAACCTCACCATATGAATAAATTTACGTTAATACGTAGGGCGTCATCGGGAGTAAAAAAGCAAAATCTTCCTTACTCTTATTTATTTTATTATGATGGTCCAATAATACACGTAGTCTATTTTCTGACGGAGACGTTCCTCTTCCTTAGGTGATGCCAAATGTCCTTTACTAGGAGGATATCCCTACACGACATATCAGAACATTAGTAAACATGCAACTCATCATCCTCTGCAAGCTGTTTAAATGATTTTCTCAACACTATTATCCTTTGGTTTCTTACCATTCGAACATGCTTGAGACTTAATTGGATTCTGTGCGGTTGCCTTTTTACAGACGAATTCAGAAGACAAACTGTCGTAAGTGGCTTGCAGGGAATGGAGAGTCGTCCTTAAGATCGCCATCCCTACTCTCATCGACACTGTATTACTTCGTGTATCGCATTTCTCAGTTGTCCTATGACCTCATTTGCTGACGTTTTTTCTCATTCTGTGTTATGAGTATTATTTCAAAATAAATATCTGCTGTCATTTTGCAGAGGGCTTTTAACTTTCTGGTCACTCCTTTTTTTGCACTGCATATTAAGTGTCACACATGATATATGCATGTACAACTTCAAAATAACATCAAATTATTGTGTTCCAACATGAAATGTACTGATTACAATTAGCAAAAACCATATCAGTAAAGAATTAACTTGCCTTCATATACGGTTCGAGTGTAATATTATTTTGCTTCATACAGTAAACTTCCTGTTATTAATAAGATAATTTGATATTATACTGAATGTGAATTGATTCATGAATTTGAAATTACTTTAAATTATATTGTTTACTGAGCAGAATTTATATAGAAGAGACAAAAGGCAGCCGTATTGCAGTATAGCTTGATCAATTATTATAAATAATGTAGCTTCCCTACATAAGCACAATAATTACGATATATATTATAAAGTAAAATGGTTAATAAATTAACCATTTTACTTTATAAGAAGACTATGATTAATCAAATATTAGAACAATAAAAATTAAATTAAATATACTGTAGATATATTTCATATTAATTTTGTTTCAATAAATAGTTTAAGATTAAATACGTACAAGAAATAAATAGAGATTTGAAAATTTTAAGTATTTTCCTAATGTTATGTGTCACAGTATACATTTAGTATTTAAATGATACGTAAAGATAAATAATGAAAATAAATAGGAATATATAATTGCCAATGAAGTAAAAGATAAAAATATTGTAGCAAATTATTTAACTTTTCATAGCATTTTTATTTCGCATTTACACAACATGGTCCTTATTTATAACTATAACTTTTTCACGAATACCTGTTTCACAAAATATATTTAGTATTTAAAAGATATGAAGAAAAAAAACATGATAATTTTATTTTAGAAATACTTTATTGAAGACAAAGAAGTTAAAAAAAATAAAGAGGGAATTACTTAACTTTTCAGACCTAATGATGTTATAGCAAATTTTGAAATCACGAATAATTTAGAAATTAGAAAGAAAATAAATGAAGTGATGAGTGCTTTCGCATGCAAAACTTTCATTAGTGTCCAACTTAATTTGTTTTTAAAAATAAAGTACTGTGTTTTTTTTATGTTTCTTAATCTAAGTGCATATAATTATCTTAGCCTTTCTAATGTTTTAAGATAAAGAACATTAAGTTGCTGCCTAAGTTAAATAATTCGTGAATTTAAACTTTGCTTCCTGCATGCACTCAATGTATGTTAAAACGAAATGATTAACATTAATAACTCCTTACATGTTGCCATTTGACTGAAACAAAAAAATTTTGTCATTGGATAATATATATATTTTTTTAAAATTTCAAATCATCGCTCTTGCCATAAAAAATTTATTCATTCAAATCTATTTCTTTTTATGGATTGAATTGTTTAACGTGGCAGAGATTCATTTCTCTTAGAGAATGTTATTAACGTAAGTGTATCTTAAAATTGATATAAAAATCTTTAATTATATTTAAATAAGTTACTCAGGTCCGCTTATTAATAAAACTCAGTAAAAATTTCTTTTAAATAATTTTAAAATTTACAATACGATTTTACCTGTATATTATGATAGACGGGAGGAAGATAAGTATCCTTCAATCTTGTTCTGTTTAATACATTTTAGTGAAAAGAAATTTTAGGAAAAAGGTAAAAGTTCATGTCTTCCTTTACACATTCATATGCCCCACCACCTTAATAATTACTTACCATAGATGATTATTTAACATCTTAAATACGTCTTGTTATGTATACTTACGCATCACTTTTTTAAAATTCGGTGATCTAATGTTATTTGCATTTTTAACAGCTGTGGGATGTTACAGTTTCCTGTTATCTGGGGCAAATATAAAAAGTACCTAATTGAATGATAAGAAACCCCGCTCCCAATCACTAAGACATCCAGCAGCTCTGAGTATAAAAAAGGGCAAGTTACCGTTCAAGCTCGGAAGCCGTTAATGCACAGATTACCTAGATAATCTGCAAATTAAATGATTTGCTCCATTAAAGTGAGGAATGAAGTGTTTTCAGCATTTTGACTAAGTAATCGTCATATATTAGTGGTTTCCGCATCGTTTGAGTTCAAAAGTTTATTTCTCTGAAATGGCAAACCTAATATACCAAATACAGCTGTGCTTATCTCAAAAACCAATTGCAATTCAATTCAAAGTGACGCCAATATTTAAATTACACTAAAAAGTAAGCATGTAACAAATAAATATATTAACAACGACTCTGGTGAACAGTTGTAGAAACCGTCAGTCGAGAAGTTGCTGTCCAGGCATGAACATCGATTAGAACCTATGTCCCCGTTTATTGTTGTAACGCTTAGTACAGTAGTTTCGTAAAGTAGCTTATTGTAGCTCAAGTTAGTATTGTTTAATGTTTGTCATTATAATACTTAAATATCATATAAAACTCTTTAATCAACGATGTTTGGCGCCCTACTGCTTGCTACAAGCATAATTTTATCATATGTTTCTCAAACCCATTTGTTTAATTGTAATGTGTTTAATTATTCGTATTATGTTTAATTATTCGTATTAATTATTCTATCAACTATGTGTTGTTTGATTGATTGTATTAACGTGATTTTTTATATGTTTTAAAATTAATAAATAATAAATAGTGCCAATTTCGATATTTGCAGGAATATTTTAAGCTATTTGATTATTTTTTTTTGCAGTTTTTGAATTGATTAATGATTGATTTTATCAACTATTGCTTTGATTGTTCAATTGTCTTCTCTTGATACTTTAGGTAACAAAAATTAATAAAAAAACATTTAATATAAGTGAAAAGAAATGTCTTTGTTCCACAAAAGATCTTTTTTTCATTTTTTCTAGTGCCTTGTAGATAGCGTGCAGATTAGCAAGTGTCTATTAGGTAGTATGCAGATTAACAGTGTTTAGTAGGGTAATGGGATTTTCTAAGTAATTCGCAGATTACCTAAGTAATTTGAGAAATGAAACAATTTTAGGACTTTAACGGATCGCTCTAGTTAATGTGCAGATTACCTTGTTCGTTAGCAGATTAACTGCTCTTTAGTGGTACCTAAGACATGTATAGGAGTGTGGATACCTTTTTGAAAAAGTACATGCGTATGCGGTTTATATATCATATCGTTGTTGTATGATGTCTTAATACAGAATAAATGGATTTGTTGTGTACAACACGGATCCACAGTTTAAGTGTTGTGTACAACACTTGAAACTGTGGTGTACGGTGACATATCAGTGATGTGGAAAGATAAATAGCCGGCTGCGAAAGGCGTAGATGCGTATTTTTGATGAATTACTGCAAAGATCTAAGATGATGAATTTTCTTGGCTGAGATTCTGTAACATTATTTTGATTTAAGTCAATTATTTATAAATAATATATTTACTAGATTAATTATTAAATACAGTTATAGTAAAGTTATTATTTTTTTAATTTGCTGCTGTTTAATAATTTTGAATTTTACTATCGTTACAATAAATTTCTTTCTTTGCTTAATTTAAAATAAATTGAGGTATCTACTAAAACTAAGTAAAATAATTATTGATACATTCATTTTTTTCTAACTTTGTAATTGTAATGAACACACGTATTTCATTATACGTGTTAAAAATATTATTGATCAGAATGTTGAAATTTGAAAATATTTTTCTTTTAAATTGATGCATTAAATTAAATTAAGAAAATTTTTGATAGTAGTTAAAAAACTCAGTGGATTTTCCATGGATTTGTATTAATTATTTCTAATAAATAAATCTTTAAGTAAAAGAATAATTGAAGTATTTGAAATTAAAGTTAAAATAATATATGTTGCATATTGCTATATAATTTACAAAAGCCATACATCAAAATCCACAAGGTGCATTGCTTCTGAAAATAAATGCATTTAGTTTCCTTAAATTCTAATATTTAAAACTAAACAGCTTAGTAATTTTTGTTATCATTTCCAAACACTTTTTTCTCTCAAGTTTATCGTAATTCTTTTTTTAAAAATATTTGAAAAAATTATATACAACTCTCACTAATTCGAAGTATATCCTCAGTCCCTGAAAACACTCTTGATATTTCGAGCTAAAACAATGCGTTTTGGTACACTCAATATTTCGAAGAAAAATCTGTGGATGCCAGATTACAACATTTTATATTTCTAAGATATCTTGTAAAACTCTCGACAATTCAAACTCTCACTATCACGTAGAGTCCTGTAGCAAACAGGTTGGAACTTGTGCATTGTCTTTGCTTGTCTCCCCTGTAACGTAGCCCCCTTGATGACCATCAGAATTGACTCCGATAAATCTGACAGAAGCTGAAGTGTCACTAAACAAACTACGCAACTTTTGTCTTCAAGATCATGTTTATACGGACGTTTTTCAAGCTTCATTTATTCTAGAAAAATCTGTTGACAAAGTTTGATTGAATGTCATAAAAAGATAACAAATTTTTCGTCAAAAAATTAATTATGTACAGTATGTATTCTCTTAATAGTTGTTTTTAATACATAAATGAATACAGGAATTTTAACTTATGTTTAATATTCATACCGTATAATATGTACTTTAAAAAATACTTTAAAATAAATTTATACGTAAGTGCAATTGTGTGTGTGGTGTTTTATTACATAGTTTCTAATTTAAATGTGTTAGAAAAAATTTCTCTTCGTGTATTTTGGGAGTTTTTTCGTACCCTCTTGATAATTCGCGAACTCTTGATAGTTCGGAGCTTAACATTGGTACTTCAACATCAAATTACCGAGAGTAGTCTGTATATATATATTTTTAGCAATAACTTTTTATAACTTTCAGGAATTATACAAGAAAAAAAAAACGTTAAAAAATTAATGTCCAATAGTGAAAAAATTGTAGAATACCTGATATTTTACACAAAATAATATTAATAAATGTGAATTAATAACCACTGTGATGTAAACATTGAAAACACATTGATAAAAAGCTGATTGAAAAATGAACATTTAATTAGGACTCTGAGCATAATGCGGCTGTATGAATCAGAATTACAACATAAAACAAAACATTTATGATTCAATGCTGGTATAAATAAAAAGTAGTACGATTTTTAAAAATAAAGAGTGGTGCATAAATCTCAGTATCGATGATATGCAGACGAGACACATTATATGAGCATTCAAAAAACATTTTAAAAGTATATTCTTGTATCCTTTTCCTCAACATAAAATAAATTTGATGAATTGTTGTATGCATATAATTTATTCAAATTTTTTGGAATTATCTATCTATCTATATCTATATCTATCTATCTATCTATCTATCTATCTATCTATCTATCATATATATATATATATTTTTTTTTATATATATATATATATATATACTAAAAATTTATAAGCAATTCTTTTTACATCAGAAATGAATCAAAACATAAATAAGAACAATCCATATACGGACATCAAGAAAAATATATAAAGGATAAGTTCTATTGAAGAAACCCATAAATATCAGTAGAAATATTGCTATCAGTTTCGCCCATAAAATCCTTTATATTTGATTTTCAGTTTTTATGGTAAGATAACTAGAATATTTCTTCACCCACTTATTCTAGTATAAGCACTTAAATCTTTTGATAGGCTAATAAAAATATATTTTGAATAAGCTGTTACCGAAATTTCGAAATCCGAAAATCGTGTTCCCTTAAAAGTAAAATTTTTCTACTTAAAAAAATTAGGTGTAAAATCTCAATTCTAAAAAATATTAACATTAATATTTGAAATACTTTTGGTATTTCCAATTTCTTCACTTGGGATTTACAAACTTATAGCATGCTTTTGAATTTTTTTAGAAATATTTTAAACCACAAAAGCGAATATTGTGATGACTCATCTTATTCTATGTGTGAATGTATTTTTGTTACTATATAAATTCTCTTTAATTATTAATTTTAATATTTACTATTCGATACTTTTACTTTTGCCCACTGCCCACACAACAAATTTTTATTATTTCATTAAAACATTTCCTAGCATGAAACCGATAGTTTATGTAAGGTTCTCTATCTTAACGTTTGCAGTAAGGCGGAGGGATTTTTTTTCTTTCCCATTACTAGAAAAAAGTTGGTTCATGTCTCGCTGAATAAAATTGTCAAAAACTGAAAGAAAAAATAAATCCAGGAAAAACACAAATCTATTGCTCACGCAATGTACTTCCAAGTTTTGAAAAATCTAGGATTTTAACTATTTTTAGTAATCATTATACTTACCAATGCCGTAAAGATATTATTTTGAATGTTTTTTTCGGAATACAAGGAGAGAGAGAGTGGGTAAAAAAATTAAAACATGTAAATTAAAAATATCAATTGTTGTTTCAAAAACGCATTGAAAGCACATTCTGTTTTATATAGTTTGGCATATTTTGCTATTTTTGTTTCATTTTTTCACCTTTAATAAACAAAAATAAATGGTAAGCATATTTTCTCCTTTTGAATAGTCATACATTAAGCTTGAACCTATTGATAAGCATAGTCAAGTGTTTTTAATCAAAATAGTTAAATTCAATGTCAGATTTTTAGAAAAAGCCGAGTAAAGATCTGAATAAAAATTAATCATCCAAATAAAGTCGTCTTTTACTTGAACACCCAATAAGCAGCGAAATGCTTATGTCTTAAGTTCAACATATCGTTCTATGCCTGTTTTGGTGGGAAAAAACCTTCGAAATCTGCGTCTGAATAATGTAATATACTGCAACCTTGAACGACAGATAAATGGATTGAAATTGTTCGATCGGGATCGATTAGACCAGGGGTCAGCAACCTATGGCACGCGTGCCACATGTGGCACGCAGTACAATTTTCAGTGGCACCTGCACTACTCTACAAATTTGTCAATTTTTTAGTGGATGGAAGTTGATGATTTTGTAATGAACTTTATTTGACAAACATCTTCAAAATTATGGACATTCGTGGAATTACGAAACAAATCTGAAATATAACTCTAAAGATAAACTTTTGTAAATTATTGAATGCCATTTCTGGAGAGATTTAATTGGTTGAAGCGAGAAAACTACATGTATATTTGGAGCTTTTGTTTCTATATATCTAATTAAAAGTAAAAATTATTTCACATATAAAAAATATTTCGAGTTCACAAAGAAATTGTTTGACAACTGAATCATGCCAATGACTCGAAATCATGCCAATTTGAAAATCACAAATTGGAACCCTTAATTTTGCGATATGAAAGCACACCGTAGTAAGCACAAGACTCGCATTAAATTTTTTATTTATCGTTCTATTTAACTATAATAAAGCGAAATACTTATATTTTATGTTGCTTATTTCTTATTTTAATTAATTTGTTTAAAAATACATAATATATGGGTCAATTTTAAATGCTTTATTTTTGTGGAAGAAATAGTTATATTTTATGCTGTTTATTTTAATAATAAAACTATAAATCTATATTCTTGACCTCTATTTTCTAATTCTGCATGCATTATTGTTGTTGTTGTTGTTGTTGTCGTGTATGATAAACTGCAAAGGTATTGTATATAACAAAATAAAGATATTAAAAAAAATGAGTCAAATATTGCCAAAGGCGTGAATCACTGCCGTGGCAACATCCATGGCACGATCCGAGTATAGGATGTCCAGGCTGTAGTCATTGTCTATTTTAAAAAGGGCACCAACAATGGAAGAACAGTTAAAAAGATGTTTGGGATCCAGTTGCTTGCCTGGGCAGTGCCTGCATTCCACATATGATCTGGATCCATCAGGCAGAATCTTCATGCCCTTAAAATGTTTTGTCCTTAGTCTGGTTATTGTTGTTGTAATTTCTCGGCTATAATTTAATTCTGGCAGCGATAATTGTTTTCGTGGGTTTGAGCAGAGCTTTTGTTTTGCGACTGCGTTTACATCAAAGATCGTAGTCGAAGAAGTTACACGTTCAAGGGTTCTGGCTTCATTGGCAAGGAAATCGGCCATCTCGTTCCCCTCGATGTCAACATGGTCCGGGAGCCACTGGAGGGTGCATGATTTCCCCAATGCACCAATAGAAAGTAAAAGAGAGTTGATTTCTTGGGTGAGTCCCATTTTTCCTTTCATGATGGCCTCAAGAGCGGATATGCAGTCGGAGAGAACAATGATGCCGTCGGAATTAGCGATATCTGTCCATGTAAGGTAAATATCTAGGGCTCTCCTAACTGCTATGAGCTCACACGTGAGGTTGGAAGCAATTTGCCCTGCGGAGACCTTGTGCTTTGAAGTTGTATTATCTGGGTATTTAAGAAAGACACCAGATCCACCCCTATTGCACTCTGAGTCTGAAGAACCGTCAGTGTAGGCAATTACTAAACGAGGCCTCATAAGACTGATAATTGTGTCCATGCCTTTCCTTTTAATTGTGTCCTTAGATTCCTTTTTCGTGCAAGGCTCAAGAAGGTCTAAAAATATTTTGGCAGAGGGAGGTGGTTTGACTGGAAAACAAGGTTCTTGAATGATGTCAAGGCTTGTGTGATTCAAGTTAATGTTGTTTCTGATGTCTTTATCAAACTGTAGTGTTGAAGATCTTTTCAGACTATTCCTAGCTGTCCAGGAGTGAAAAGTGATGTTGGAAATATGTAGTTCGTCAATTATGACAAGTGCATGAATTATTGTGGAAATCAAATTGTTACAAAAATGTCCTACTGTATGGCACGCTGAATCATATGGGTAGATTGGTTTGGCACGCCACAGCTGAAAGATTGCCGACCCCTGGATTTGACATTCCATAACAATCACGCAGTCGCGAGAGTCTGGGGGTTACAGGTTCGATTCTTGTGCCACTGAAAACCTCCCCCCGTGTAGACAGATATGATGCGCGTTAAATCTGTAGAGAGTTCAAAGTTCTCCTGTAGGCGTGGTGTAGTAGCTTGGAGAGGTGGGTGCCAGCTCAGGTGTCGTACTTGTCACTTGATAGAGACTCAGAAATTCGTCGGAGATAGTTCTCGTGTTGCTTTTTGATGCGATGTTACTATAACTCTCCCTCCATAATGATCGCTGAGTATTGATGTTACTCTTAGGTATTTTGTATTTTCAGATTTTCTCTTCTTTCTTAGCTCCTCATGTCTAAAATTTCAGATTAAGAACAATGACATCACGATATTAGTAGATAAATAATTATAACTTGAGATAAATATATATAACGAAATTTCTCTATTTTCAATAACTTCAAAGTTAATGTGCCGGTGAAAATATTTTTGACATTCATTTGCTTATTTTTTTTATTTATTGTCATTTAATTTATCTACTGAAAGGCTGTTTTCTAGGGTAAAGCGATAAAAAATAATGAAAATATATGTTTAATCTGCCCTAATAAACAGTATTAAGAACATTGTTTTTCTTTTATTGAACACGAATGTAATCAAATTAAGATAAAAATAACAAAAAAAAATTTTTATTGTCAAATTCAATCATTCGAATGAATTTTTTTTAAAATTCAATGCTTAAGTACGCTTGCATATCTTATTATATACGTATTTTTTTGCTTAAAAATAAACTAAACCATTACAGACATATACTACAAATTTTGTTTTACATCAGTGTTGTGTTTTTTAAATAAGTTTGAGTCTGAAATCCATAATTCCAGTTAAACGCTAGTTTATTAACATCTCATATACATGTAAGAAATAAATATGTTAATAACAAGCAATTTAAAGTCTCTATTTTTTCTGCGTGCACCTTTCTTCTTCTTCTAATCAATAAAAAGAACTATTTCTCAAACTAATGAAGTAAAAACTTTAACTAAATGCCTAATATAACTGTTTTTGAACCTTTCATTTGGCACGCATATCTCGTAAAATTCTTATCGATTTTGTAAGTATGATTTGAATATTAGAAAATGTGACGAAATATGTTTTGCTACTAAGTAAATCAAATAACTAAAATAAAGGCAAAGAAAATGTTGTTTATTTGCTCACACACATACTAAAATACAGTAATTTTTATTCAAATTAATAAAACATAAAGTTTTGTCTTTGCATTATGCTTTTATTGTTATACAGAAGATATCTTGAGGGTATACTAATCAAACAGGTTTATTTTTTAATAAATTATATAACATAACTTTTAACACATAAATTCAAATAGTATATGTAATATAACACTAAAATTAATTATATACTTTTAATATGTTATCAAATATTAATTATTTCAATGAATATAATTTAAAAATGTAACTCCACTCAGAACTTATCTTCATTTTTTTCAAATATTAGTTTCTTAGTAATTTATTTTCAATAAAATTAAGTAAATAAGTCTTTTAACATAAATACTTTAAATAAATCGGATACTACTTGCATATATATATAATAAAAATAAGAAAATGGAAACATTAAAAAAATTTTACATTTTGAGTAAAAGGTCTCCATTTTAAATATATAAAGCAGAGGTTCCAAAACTCTTTTGTTTCATAGACCCCTTGCTGTGTTTTTCGGTTCTGAGTCGACCCATATTTAACTAATGTTGAACTTTTGCAAACTTATCAGTTTAAATGCCTTTTGGTAGGTGGTATAGAGAAACTTACCTTAAAAGATTTAACTAACTAATTGCAGTGAAATGAAGTATCTATACAAATAAATAAAATTGAAGTGTCTGTTTGTAATTTCAAAATAGCAGCTTTTTACTAAATGCATTTAAAGGTATATACGGTACTTATATCAAAAAATAATTTTTAAAATTTTTTGTCTGTCTGTTTGTTCCGGCTAATCTCGGAGACTTCTGGTCCGATTTTAAAAATTGTTTCACCAATGAAAAGCTACATTATCAGTGAGTAACATAAGATATATTTTATCTCCATATTCCTACAAAAACGGGAACTATGTGAGTAAAACGTTGACGTTGCTTACTCCCCGCCAACTTGGCGCAAAAATATGCATTTGGTCAATAATGGAAATTTTAATAAAAATTTTCTCACATTTGTAATAAGTAACTGAAACACAGTGTAATTTTGCATCTTTACAAAAACCAATTTTTTAAATGTTTTTTTATTGAATGTCTAACGTTTATTACGTTACGTTTGTTAAATGTCAACTCAAACTTTGAGAAATATCGCCAAGTTGGCTAAGAAATTCTCTATTCCGACAATCCCAGATATTTCAATGCAAATTTTCTCCCACTTTTTAAAGAGAGAAACGAAATAATGTTTTAGCGAATTGCGCACGCGTGATATTGAAAGTTCTATGGTAATATTAATTGACAGTTTCATAAAAAGTTTTGATTACTTTAGTAGTTTTGATTAGTTTGATTAGTTTTGAAAGTATTTGTTACTTTGAATTTTTGGAATAAGTACAAAGAAGCGGCGGAAGATATTTTGCGACGAAAAACAACCAAATATGCCTTTTAATGAACGCATCTACAACGAAACGAAATAAAAGTTTTCAGAATGTTTAGGAAAATGCTACATGATTTTGGAATGATTAGCCCTAGACTTGAACTTTCGGGCTTACCCTCACATAAACTTCAGGTAAAACTAAGGAAATTCTTGATGCTCCTCGACTATGTAAAGGAATGAGGCTTTGGATCACAAAACTGATGCAGAATATACTTGGTGCCAATATTTGAACATATGTCATGAAAAGGGATAGTGTTATCATACCTCGAATTCCAAGTATCCTCACTAACCTACCGTTTCAATTCAATTCCAAGTTCAAGTTCAATTTCCAGTTTTACTGTTGCTATTAATAAAGTTAACATTTCAGGTAGCATTTGGAAAAGCAATGTTTTTTCCATGGCCAGCTATATGTAGCCTGATCGGTGTGTCTAATGCCCAAATCTTCACATATTTGCAACTGATGGAAGAACATATAATATGGTATACAGTAGCATCTTAGAATAATATTCTGTTTTGAGTTCTTTTAAAAAGGAATTATATATTAAACATAGATACTTTTCAATTTTTAAAAATATTAATAGTTTAAGTTATTGAATATTTGTTGTTAATTATTATGAAAAATTAAGTTTTCAGTTTTTTAAACTAAGCTCAATTTTAGAATTTTTTAATGTTATTGGTTCCAGTCAAGCAATAAAAAAATTACCATATTATATTATTTACTTTCTAATAATAATGATTACGACTTTGACAGTTATTTAAAGAAATCAACGCGAGCGGAGCCGCGGGTAAAAGCTAGTTATACATAAAAATTAAGAACATTTTGATTAAATTAAAATTGAATTAATACATAAAATAACTGAGCAACAAACAAATGCTCTTATTGGGAGGGTTAAATCTAGGGCTTGAATAACAAATGTGCACATGAATTTTATAAGATTTAATCCTAAATCTCCTAGGTTAGTGTGGTGTCGTATTTTCTTTCTTTCTTTTTTTAAGGTTGGCAACCGCGCTGAAATTCTTTTTAACTAGGAAAGCAATTAAAAACTTTTTCATGGCATAATTTGAAATAAATAACAGGTATGTCTTTCTAAAGCCAAATTTGTTGACATAAGTTTCTAAACTTTATTTTAAAATCTTTTGCTGCCATCCAATCAGTTCAACATGCAATATGATGTATGTATATATATTTCAATGTAACAATATGGACTGATTATCTACTGTGGTATTTCCGTAGTCAAGCATTCTCAAACTCAGTTTTAAGATCTGTAAAGAATGTATTTAAATATCAAATGTATTTGAAACCTCCGTTCCCTGGCAGATTGTTTGTGACCATCTGAGAAACTGGGAAAATTATCAACGTCCAATATTACACTTCTTTAGCTTAATTGTGGCAAGAAACACTCAAATGATGGTGATTATTTCAATCAAATGTATACTTTGACATTATAAATGCAAATTAACCTCCGTAAATTTAGTAAATAAATCTGTTAAATAGGTAAAATCTGGTTCTGATTCAATTTTCTTTTTAAAACAAAACTCAAGACCTGGTTAATAGTATATCAGTAGACAGTAGCTCAGTTGACTATCATAGCCCTTTTAACTTCATGGAACCACAAATTATTTTTTTCTGATGTAGTTCCCTTTCAGGTTGTCATAGGCCCCTGGGGAAACTACTTTCGGAATCACTAATATAGAGGATTTCTTATCTCAACCGCTTCTTCCCTTTTTATCTTGATACAATGTATTTATCACAAAATTTGTTAAAATACTTAATTGAGACATACATAGAAAGATAATAATAATTTTTCCCTATAAATGAATGAATCAAAATCCGATAAATGAATAATAACAATTAATATTGTGTATTTATTTAAGAACTGGGGTATTTATCTTCGTATTTACAACTACTATTTATTTTTAATTAGGTAACACATATACTGAACAAGCTGTGCCCTTTTATCATAATTTTAAATAATATTAATTATTAATATTTTATTTAATTAACTTTTCGAATTAAAGCGATATTAAAATTTCATTGTAATTCTATTAAGCAATTAAATCAAATGTAGTATAGATTCATGTATATCATGCTCCTGAAAGAAAAAAAATAATAAACTGATAGATGAGTTTATGAAAACAAGCATGTTGTTGATCGAAAAATATAACAAAATAATTTTTACCAAAAATCATCAAAAACATCAAAACCAACAACTAGAGAGTTAGCCACATGGTAATATGTTCATCATCATGTTTCAGGAATTTTCTCTTATATTTATAAGTGTCATTTTTTATTTATTACAAGCAGCAACTGTGTGTGCGTGTATGAAAATTTCATGTAATTGTATGAATGACGGAGATCATTTTTATTTTATTTTATCTAAGTATAAAATGTAACAAAATTAAATTGTCATTTCCACCTCCGATTTATTTCTCTGTAATAAAGTATTTAAAGACATTTTCTCATTTTCTACAAAATAAGAACATTACTTCCCTGTAGGTACTTTTTAAAAAATGCTTCGTATATTTGTAAATATTGTTACATGTTTTTCTCGAACTTCATGTATAAATTATTCATCATCAAAATAGACTTTAACTAATTTTCTTGTTACAATGTAACGTTATGATATTCCAGACTTTTAAAAGGGAAAAAAGTTTCTTTCTTAGAGAATAGAATAATTATTGTCTAATATATATACCATTTTTACCTTTTGATCTATAATATTCGAGCAAAAATGTTCAATAATTTTTATGTTCAGAACAAAACATAAATGAAGGGGAAATTGAATACTGTGTTATTTATTTTTCTAGAAACTCCATATTATTATATTTAATGATAAATTAAAAGTTTTACTTGAATTTTCGTTGAAACCAGTATGTCAATAAAATATAACAGATTGTTACTCATTTATTTTGTTTTTATCTGTGAATGTATTCCCAGATGAGAATTTTACAAAGAACATAACTGCGAAAATATTTAGTATCTTATATTTTTATCAAAACTTCATACAGATATAAAAGTAGCTATCATTAGCTATGCGGAGAAATGAAGAATATGGACGGGAATATTTAATTAGATTTAATTAAGATAATATTCTTGTTATGGTAAAACCATGACAATATACTAAGGTTCTTAATAAAAATTTATCTCAAATTGAATGGTCATATATGGAAGCTAAGCAAACCGTACAACGATTACTGTAGAAGTATTCATTTTATATAAGTGATATTTGCAAGTTATATTTTGAGCAAGTTTATAAATAAGTGATATTTTGGAACTATTAAATAGTCTTAAACTACTTAAATTAAGTCCATAATACACAGCTGGCCACCGTAAATGCAACACCCTGAAGGAAGCACGCAAATAACATGAAATTTACAGCATACATTAGCGGAGGTGTGATATGTAAATTATTAGAAGTTCAGCGCAGACACACATCACGCTCGCCTGTGGCGCCACCACAAACGCTGTTTAAGGTTTGGAGATTTCGACGATTTCAAGTTCGGGACTTGCGTTCTTCTTGTGGTTTTTTTCAAAAAACAATCAATTATGTCTCGCAGAAAACAGTGATCAGATTTTGATCAAGTATCCGAGTTCGACAGAGGAAGGAGATTGTGGTTTTGTAGAGATTGTGGAGATTGTGTCACCGAGATTGTGGTTTATCTTTCAGGGAAATCGACAGTCGCGCGCGCGTGTTGGACTAAACCAAACAACTGTAATGCAGATATGTGAAAGTTGGATTTAGGAGGGTACAACGGACCGACGTGGTCGATCGCATCCACCTCAGTGCACCACTTTAAGTGAGGGCAGGCAAATTGTGCGCATGGCAGTGACGGATCGTTCAATCACATCACGAACCATAGCACAGCACATTGAGTCTGCAACGCATCATTCAGTGTCTGCGCGTACCATTCAACGCCGTTTACAGCAGAGTCGTCTGTCCGCAAGACGCCCATTGCTTGGACTATCCTTGACGCAAGACCACAGACGTCTCCGCAGCAAATGGTTCGATGAAAGAAGGATGTGGGTGGCAGAATGGAATGAAGTTGTCTTTACTGACGAGTCACGCATCTGTCTGCAACACCACGATAGTCGGATTCGAGTCTGGAGACACCGTGGAGAGAGGATGCAGAACAGCTGCGTTATGCACCGCCACACTGGTCCTGCACCTGGTATTATGGTATGGGGCGGTATTGGATATCAATCTCGCACTCCTCTAGTACACATTGCCGGTACTTTAAACAGCCAGCGCTACATCTCCGAGGTGTTGGGGCCAATTGTCCTTCCTTACCTTCAGGGCTTGGCCACAGCCATATTTCAACAGGATAATGCGCGACCACACGTGGCACGCATTGTTCAAAGGTTCTTCGTCAATCACCAGATTGAATTGCTTCCCTGGCCGGCTCACTCTCTAGATCTTTCGCAGATTAAAAACATGTGGTCCATGGTTGTTCAACGATTGACCCAGATTACACCCCTAGCTGCAATACCAGATCAACTTTGGCAACGTGTGGAAGCTGCTTGGTCTGCTGTACCTCAAGAACACATCCAAAGCCTCTGTGAATCAATGTCGAGGCGTGTGGCAGCGGTGATCTCCAACAATGGCGGCTACTCTGGCTACTGATTCTGGCAGGAACCACACTCCACAGAAGTCTATAAATTTAATCATTTGATACTTGGTCAACATGTTATCTACAAAATAAATTTTGTTGTGCTATCTCTTGTCTTTCTTGGTGTTGCATTTACGGTGACCAGCAGTGTATTTTAGATCCCTTTTATGGAAGATTGTTTAAACAATTGTAAACAAGAATTGTATTTTAATGTTTTCAACACAAATAAACAGCAAATTTTGTAAAATTATTACTCTATATTTTTAATCAGTTTGAACAAACCTTTCCAACATCAATCTATTTTTAAAGAATAATTTTATATTGCACATATTTTTCAACATATGTAATATAAATGGAAGACTAGTAATCTCATAAGAAACCTTAAAAATGTCTAATTACCTAAGAATATGAATAAAAAATTAGAAAAAAGGTTTTTTTATATTTATTTAAGTTGAGTTATATTTATTATAATATGGCATTCCGCCTTTTAGATACTTGAATCGCACTTATTTTTGTATAAATCTATACTATATCAATAAGTAAAAACAATTATTAAAGTTCTTAAAAATTAAACAAAATTTTAAAATAGATACAGTTTTTATGCATTCTAATAGACCAGTTTTTTTATTGTTATGTACCATCCTTAAACTTCCTTACATAAGAGATGCCATTGGGAGCCCTTGATTTATAGTATTGCCTTTTACAGGAATACAAAGCTTTTTAGTTAAAAATAATATGTATATAATTAAAAACATTATTTGAGGAATATTTATATAACAATCACTTAGGTTTGCCTAATACTTAAATAAATAAAACTCTTCATAATTTATTAAAATTTGAAATTCTTAAACTTTTAACAGGCCCAATGATTTAATTCGATAGTGATGATATTAATAAGTTTTAAAAATATTTATTTGAATTTCAATTTATTTCACGGAATATTAGTATGATTGAAATATGATAAATGCAAAATAGTTTTATCTTGAAAATTAGCTCATTTATCTTTACACATATTTCTATATAGGAAATATTGTTTGAGCAGTAAATGTTAGAAATAACAAAGAAACATACATATTTTAATGTTTTCTTCCCAATCAAAACCTGTTCTAATAATTCTAAATAACGCGCACGATGACAAGATTTATGATCTAATAATGCATATCTGCATTTCTTTTGTCTTAAAACTGGAAATAAATTTGTCAAAAACATAAAACGAGAGAATTTCAGCATTTATTGAAAAAATTTTATATCTATAAAAACCTCATCAGCATATATTTTATTACAGTGATATTTTAAATCATATTTTACCGAAATATTCTAAAATTAAATTAAAAAATTTTGGAAATTAAATAAAATTTTTAATTTCGATAAATAAAAATGGATACTTTTGATCAAATTTTTTTAGCATAATGATTTTCAAAATAAATTATTTTCTAAACAATTTAAAGAAAAATACAATTCGTCGTTATTTAAATTAATATATTTTCTTAGGACATTTCTTTAAAAAAGTGCAATTTTACAATTACTAATTACGTAGTTCTTTTACCTCAATTCTTAATAATCTATTATTCAAGGGACGCTGTTAAAGGAATTTTAAATGTTCTTCCAAATAGAAGGTTGAGTATTAACATTAGAGATTATTTAAAACATGAAAAATTAAATAACAGAAAAAGTGTTGAATATTAATAATTACGAAATACAAGCAAATATACATACTATTTTCTTATTATTGTGATAGGAATTAAATGGGAATGTTTACTTAGGTAAAATTTTATTATTAAAATTAATTAAGCTACAAAAAGTTTCAAAATTTACGTCAGAACTTTCTTTTTTCTTCTTTATTTGGCTCATACTAATTCTTCTCATATTTAATGTCCACAAAACCCTTTATAACACTTTCATTCTTTCAAGATTTTAAAGTAAACTTAAAATTCTATTTTACATTCTGTCTCAAGTGATTCTGTAGTTAATTTATACATTTAATGAATTATAAAGAGCTGAAAACTGCTCTTAGACACTTTAAATTAGATAATTAAAGTAATAAAAAAAACTGTTTCATACACATAATTCACCCGAAGATATTTAAATATATTTATAGATATATATACTTCGCATTTATATGAAAGCTGAATTTTAAAATAATGCTTAATTACTGTTTGCCTCTTATTTATTATAACAATAGAGTGAAATATATTAGGACAAATATTGTTACGAAACAATTGAAATGTAATGTAAATTTTTGAATGATTACTTAGATAGTATATTCCACAGGCTGCTTCAATTTTAGGAATGAATGTTTTCTGTGAGGATATTTTTCTTACTTTATGTGTTTGCATTTATTTTAATAGATTATTGAGGATAAAGTTTTTTTTGATTGATGTACATCTTATCAAACATAACAAAAGATGTTACGTTTTATGTGAAAGCATTTTTTTAATTTTTTTTAATACATGAATGTAAAACAAAAAATTCAGAAGAGAAAAACGATATTATATACTATATATGTAGGGTTGAATATGTGCAATGTCACAACCCCTCCTCCTATTACTTAGGGTGGAGCAGTTCACACTGACATCACACCCCGCCAGGAATGTCCGACTGAAAGACACACGGGAAATGACGCAGACGGACGTAGAGACGCTAAGCTCTAGACGTAGGAGGAAGACGTCTTCCTTTGGTGTTTAATATATTTTAAATATTTCATCCTTCATTTTGTTAAATAAAGCATTTATCATCATTAGGTTGTAGTCATTTTTCCCATATTTTGGGGGCTCGACCTTTTTCTTGCATATTAAGAAAAATCTCTTCTAGACGAGAATTTTTTTTTCTTAAGACGCGTTAATAATTTTTTTTCTTCAATGGACGCTACAGTGCTAAAAGTGTAAAAACGACTTTTAGCTGTTGGACTTTCTTTTTATTGGATTCATATAGTGCCTCAACTGCTTCGGGATTTAGTGTACGGACTGCTCCCGAACCCCAGGTAGGCAAAATTTAATTAAACGTATTTTTTGTTTGTTTATTTTGGCTTTCAAATTACTGTACTTAGTAGTTTTAACTCAGAGTGTGATTGGGAAATTTTGATTACAACCTTGCACCGTCTATAAAGTTTCAAAGTGATTAATTTTGTATATTAAGATGGCCTGTAAAAATATTAAATTAGATGATATTCCTATAATTGGCAATTCGTTGAAATGTGGTACAACTCGTGCTGTAAAAACATTAAATTCTATATTAGAATTCACCGAATTTAAACGTTCTTCGCGAAATAAAATAAGAAATTTTCCCGCATTCCCTAAAGAGTTTAGAGTCGAAGAACACAAAGAAAAAATTTTAACCGAATTCTCATAGCCTGATTTCATCTTAGTCGCTAATTTATTGCATTTAGTCGTAGAAACAAATGAGCAAAATTTATGCAATAGTATACTTAAAGCTTTGACGAACTTAGATGAATTCCTACTAACATTAAATAATTCAGAGACGTCCTTTTCTGAAAGCGAGAACATAGTTTTTTCTGAGAATCAATCCACGTTTCAAAAACGAACATAAAAAGATCACCTCTCGTTAGACAGGAATTTTTCAACACAGGGAACGGACCAACACTCCCCCTTTCAACATCTGGGCAGCAACGCAACCCTACCCAGTGTTCAAGGTTATACTTCCATGCCGGCACATCAAAACGTCTCATCTCTTTGTACACAAAATACTTTTCCTCCCCATTTAAACGATGCTTCCTTTACAGAGATGAATACCCAGTTTTGGACTTTGTTGCGGGATATTTCAGCGACTAGTAGATAATTTACAAGCGAAGATTTTTATTCTGTAAATAGTTTCTTTCGCGATATTGAAGAAAATTTTGATTTATTCCCAGCTATCAGTTCCTCTCAAAAATTAATTTTCGCAAAACGTCTAGTATGTGGAACTGCTAAATCAATTCTTTTTTCACAAAGACATTTAAATACCTACGAGTCATTTAAAAAAGCTTTAATTGAAGAATTTTCGGATTCAGTTACTTCCGTAGAGATTCACCGCGAATTAGAGAAAAGAAAAATGTATAAAACCGAGAATTTAATGCAATATTTTAATTCCATGCGTGAATTAGCAAATAGATGTGATTGAAAAAATGACGAAGCATCAATTATCCAGTACGTCATTAATGAAATTGATGGGCCTCGTTCAGATAAAATAATTCTATATAGATTGCAACCTCATTTTCAATTGTAGAAATTACATTACCTATGAAACTATTATTATGGAATACATAACTCTAATTCTTGAATTTTCGTCCATTCATATGAAAACTTAGGACCTTGTTCTAAACAACAAACTTTAGAAAACCCACAAAATTAGCATTTCTGACGCGAAATAAAAGCTAACAACGTTGTTTCATTGTAATGATACTTGGGTTAAACTATAAAATCTTGACCTAATCATTCGTAAGTTCCCAATACCTCGATGCTAATATTTATGGTCACAAATCATTTGAATGCCGAACTGAATAATTTTAATAGTAGATCACATACCTTCTGGTGTAAATGCTGTGCATGATTGCTTTCTCTATAAATGTGCTTAAGGGCAATAATAATTTTCCTTAATGAAGAAGAGAAAGCTTAACGGTTAATAGACCTGACAACAATTTAACACTGTAGGGGTCCTCAGAATTATTAACCTTTTTCCAATTTTCGAAAATTATCTGTTCTTCATTTTTCTAAGACATTTGGTGTAACAATGACTAATACTCAAAGCCAATTCTTCAAAAATTGCAAAGCAAGCGATTTAATCATATAAGCTTTTAAATGGACATGCCACGACCATTTATTTTTGATTTATGTATATACGCTCAAAATTTTCTATTTTTAATAAGCGTCTTAAGTATCTTTAAGCGCTTGGGTTAGTCAGAAGAGCCTGCAACTCTTATTCAGTCTACTTGTGTTTTACAGTTCTATTTGTGTGCCATGCACGTTTTTAAAACATATCTGATCGAAGATGTAACATCTGAAAATCATTTAAATAATGCCCAGAAAAGTTTGAAATAATCTTTAAAGAATAAATACAGACTCACATACATAGTCTGCTAGAAGATACAGTATAAGTATTTACCATTAAGTGCTGAAATAAAAATGTTTCTAAATAAGAAACAAGAATTGAGACTGTCCAGAAGTCGATCTTCATTGAATAGTGAAAACTTCAAAGGTATCGTTTTTATTTCTTCAACCTTTCATCTCTTTATCGAAATTATATTATGGCTTAAATCATATGACTTCATTAACAGTAATGAAAGAATCACTCATGGTTTATGTAATTTGAAATACATTGTAAAGCTTCTGCAGGAATGTTTAGCACTTTCAGCTGAAACATTGGAATAAAATATTAACTCAAAATTCAAACAGAAGATCCTTTGGCTGAATGGGGTCAAGGTTTGGAATCATTAAAAACATTTAATGAGTCCTTTCTAATCCTATTGGAACAAAATCATATAATGTTATTAAGCAACCAACTTACTTATTTACTTGAAGAGTCATGAAAGCATGGGGCAATAATGAAAATTCTTCATTCTTTTGTGCATTTAACAGTGAAGTGGTGGTGAGGAACTGGAGGAATGGGGACGTCTGTCGTTGATTCAGATTATGTGCTCTCAATGGGACCAGACCGGAGGCTGAGTTTGGATAGGGAGATATTTGTCACATATTTTTAAATGAGAGCAGTAGTTATAAAGAATTAAAGTTTGGTATAAATAAAATAATTCTTCAAGAGAGCAGATGAATTTCCTTGTGAAAAATTGTTCTGGCTCTGCAGTAGATCAGAGGTTGACGGGATCTTTGAGGTTTTAATCAGTCAGAAACTAGACCAGAATATTCGAACTACATAAAATTTCAGCGACACAAAACATTCAGCCTTTTCTGAAAACAATCCATACAGCGATGACCCATCACTTATTCAAGAAAATGGGAATGTAGACCATCTTACGAAGAAAGTGAATTTCTGGACTTGACTTTAAATTAATTATGTGGTAAGAAGAAAGTTATCTGATTAGGTGTTAGAACTATAGGCGGTAAGGGTAGGTTAACAGTGGTTTAGATTGATAAACACGCATTATATGAAATTAAATGCCTATTCATTCGTCTACTAATTAAAAATCTTTTGGAAAGCCAATTTGGGCTGTTGGGGTCATTCTTGGCTTTCGATGATGAATGGATGCACTGATTTGTCCTGCAAATCCAAATACACAGATGTAATTATATTACCGCAATTAATAATTTACAAGAATTATAAACCTGAGCCCTCAGTTGAAAACTGTTAAAATTCATAATTAAACTGTATTTACAGACTTATCTCATCTACTCCAGAAGAATGCTTGGAGGTGGGCTTACAGAGATCCTAATGAAAGTTTAAGTTTAATTAATCTGGAGTTTGTCCAAGACAGATTAGTTCTAGCCTTCCAGTTGCAAGGATTGCTGATCAACTCAAACCAGCATTTTATGTGGAAATCAAATCTTATTACTATTTTAGAGAATTTGGCTTAAGAATGTAAAAATGTTTGTGTCCTGGCTAGACAACTGACAATCTAGTCCCAGATCTTGTCTCAGAAGGGCTCGACGTCATCATTCAAACTCATAGACAAAAATTAAAGAGTAAAGAGATTGAGCTATTTGGAGCAGCAGGAAGGCATGTCTCAGTCCTGGAGCATTTTAGCATGTACAGTTTAAATATTTTCTCAATTCAATTTAAACTTTAAAGCCTTTTCATAGTTTGTGTTTTTCTTGCGCATTGCGTTCAAAAATATCATAACTGATTATAGAGCACACAGAATTATAAACTCCTATCATAATCTTTCAAATCTATTATTTATATTATTACATGTTGTAATTTTGAAAATTTAAAAATTAAATTGTTTTGGTACCACTGAAATGTGCTTTTATTTTAAAATATTATTTTCTCTTTTATATCTAATCTTCACAAATATAAGGTCTCTATCGAGCTTTCAATCATGTATGGTATTAAATTATTATTTCTGAAAATATCAACGTCGTAAAACTTACTATTTGACTCTTACAAAATTTTCTTATATTCATGTTGCTATTATTTTAAAATTATGATTGTCTTTAGGACATTTTATACTTTTTAAACTTTATTCTTTTATAAATGTAAAGAGATCAAATTATTTCATTGAACCTCAAAGGTATTTCCTTCAGGTGTGTATTTGTGCTCTAGAGGCTTGTTTTAGCACCCTGGGGCTTTAAGGATTCTACTCACATAAATATGATGCTGCCGCCACTGAAACAAACTAATGCAGCTATTAACAGGTTTTGGTTTCATGAATTAATGCTGATGGACTTTTGGTTAGAGTGCTATCGACAGTCGTTTTCCATATTGCCTGCTGTTGCATACTTAAGATTCTTGCTTTCAAATTGACCTCATAATCGGACATGGAAAATAATTAAACAAACACATCTAAGCATATCATACAGATAGGCCTCTGAAATTTTCAGATCCTCAAATAATTCTTAGATGAAAATTTTGTTATGATTTCAGACGGATTCTTTACATTGATATCGGTCCAAATGTTTCAGCGCAATCAGAGCCAGAGTCTAACGCTGCCATCTCAGAAACGCACGCCTGAAAGCAAAGCTATGACATTGGGCTTGATATATCTTGCAAAACTGACTGAACTAAATCAGCTGCCGCATTGTTTGCCATTTGCCGAAGGAGGTATAGTGGACACTCAAGTTGATTAGATAGGTTTAGAAAATTAGATTGTGAGCTGCAGGAGTCATCTCTTACACTGTGAATCAATTGTGTTAATAAAGAAAAAGACTGGGAAATCAAGGTTTGCGTGATTATGGACCTTAATCATAGACATCATTAAAGATAACTATCCTCTTCCTTTAATTGACGATATTTTAGATTGTCTCCAAAATGGCTAAAATATTTACTGCTCAAGATCTGAAAAATTGATTTTTCCATGTCGCGGTAAATGAAAGGAGCAGTAAATTTACTAGTTTTGTTACTCACAATGGGCAGTATCAATTTAGACGAATGCCTTTTGGACTAAGTACTTGTCCTTCCACCTTTATGCGGTACATAAATGCCATTTTTTGACACCTGATTTCGAAAAGTATTGTTCTCCCATATATGGATGATGTTGTTATTCCCGCTGATAATGAGCCCCAAGCCCTTGAATATCTAAAAAAATGTTCTAGAGGTAGCTTGTGATTACGGACTTGAAATAAATTTTAAAAAATGTCAATTTTTACAAAATAAAATTGAGTTTCTTGGCCATATTATAGAATACGGTAAATTGTTTCCTTCCCCTTCAAAAACTAAAGCTGTTGTTAATTATCCAGATCTTAAAAATATTAAAAACATTTTCCGATTTTTTGGTCTTACTGGCTATTTTAGAAAGTTTTTACCTTCATATTCGAGCATAGCAAAACCTTTGAGTGACCTCCTTCGTAACGACTCCCCTTTCCAATTTTATGCTGAACAACAGGCAGCATTTTAAAAATTAAAGTACTTACTTTCCCAACAACCCATTTTAAGTATTTTTAATCAAAATTCTCCCATTGAGATTCACACTGAAGAGTCAATTGACGATTTGGGTTTAGTCCTACTCTAAAAATCCATACATGACAATCAGTTTCCCCCTGTATTCTACATGTCAAAAAAGACATCAGACAATGAAAGAAAGTACACTAGTTTTGAACTAAAAGTCCTTGCAGTGGTCAAAGCACTTAAAAAGTTTCGCATCTATGTACTAGGAACATCATTCAAAATTATTACTGACTGTGACGCCCTCGTCAAAACACTAAGTAAAAAAGAGCTTAACCCCAGGATAGCCAGATGGGCACTTTATCTCCAAGAATTTAACTATACAATAGAACACCGCACAGGCTCAAAGATGGCTCACGTGGATGCTGTCAGTCGACCTCCACATTGTATGCTAATCCAAAATAGTGTCCATCTTCAATTTATCAAAGCACAGCAGACTGATGACCAAATAACAGCGATAAAGACACTTCTAGAAACAACGCCGCATGTTAACTATATCGTAAAAAACAAACTTCTGTACAAACAGTCAATGGCACCGATTTACTAGTGGTACCTGACGAAATGCAGGCTAACATCATTAACACTGCACATGAACGTGGCCATTTTGCTGTTCTACGCACACAAGATTTAATTAGCAAAGACTTTTACATCCCACGACTTAAAGACAGAGTTGAAAAATGCATTCAAAACTGTGTTACATGAATTCTCACAAACCGGAAACGTGGTAAACAAGATAGCATGCTTAACCCGATAGAAAAAAAACGACTTACCACTCCATACATTTCATCTAGATCATTTGGGTCCCCTAACGACAACTTCTAAGAAATATAAGCACATTTTTGCAGTGATAGACGCATTCAGTAAATTTACATGGCTGTATCCCACTAGATCTACGGACACTGCAGAAGTCATAAATTGATTAGAAAACCAACGGCATGTCTTCGGAAACCCCGCTAGGATTATCACTGATAAATGATCCGCATTTGAAAATTACTGTAATAAGCAAAACATCCTTCATAGCTCCATTACAACTGGTCTCCCAAGATCTAATAGCCAAATTGAAAAACAAAATTCCACCATCATTGCTGTGCTGTCAAAACTTTCTGTCGACGATCCTGAGAAATGGTACTCTCACCTACCCCACCTGCAAGAAATCCTGAACTCAACTTTTCAAAGAAGCATCAAGATGACTCCATTTGAACTCCTTTTTGGCACCAAGATGAAGTCTTGCCAGGACATTGAGATAGTCCAACTTCTTAAAGATGAGATTACAGCTAAATTCCAAGAACAACGTGATGCTCTCCGTCAAGATGCCAAAAAGCAAATCTACAAAGTTCAAGATGAGAATCGCCGCACGTACAATCTCCGGCGCAGACAAGCTCATAAATATCAACTACACGACCTATTAGCAATTAAACGCACTCAGCTTGGTCTAGGCTTGAAACTTAAGCAAAAATACCTCGGACCATACAAAGTTACAACAGTCAAGCACAGTGACACTTATTACGTAGAAAAGTGTGATTTCGTCGACGGACCATAAAAAACGTCTACTTGTGCAGAATTCATGAAACTCTGGCCAAACCAAATTAACTCTACATGATTTCTCCATTAAAAACTGTTCACAATTTTTCTTCCTGTGAAAGACTTTCGTTATAGACATTATCAACAGACTTTTTATTTATTTATTTATTTTTGTTTACCATTTTTATTAAATGCCTAACATTTTCTTATTTCATTTTAGTACAAATTTAATTATTTAGAAGTACTAATATCTTGCTTGAATATGTTCCTGTGTTCCTTATTCCAGATTCTTATTTTAGCCTCGATCTTATTTGTATCGTTAACATAATTTGTTTTACCCCAGTGGTAATGTATGAAATTTTTCCTATTTATCAATTATTACTTTAAATTTGCTCATTTTTCAGTATTTTGGTAATTTTTCTTTGATGATATTTTGTGTTATGTATAATTCTTTTATCTACTGTGTAACTGTGTATACTTTTAATATTTTATTACTATATATCTGTACTATTTTATCATTGTAAATAATCAGGTGAGGTAGCCTTCCTGGTCATGATGGCCGATTTAGGGTTGAGAATGTGCAATGTCACAACCCTGTTACTTAGGGTGGAGCAGTCCACACTGACATCACACCCCGCCAGGAATGTCCGACTGAAGGACACACGGGAACGGACGTTAGAGACGCTAAGCTCTAGACGTAAGAGGAAGACGTTCTCCTTTCGTGTTTAATATAATTTAAATATTTCATCCTTCATTTTGTTAAATAAAGCATTTATCATCATTAGGTTGAAGTCATTTTCCCATATATATGTATATATATATATATATATATATATATATGGAAAAAATTTATATAAAATATAGAACATAACAGGGGGAAAAATTAAGATCAAATCTAATGAAATACAAATAAGAACCTAGCGAGCCAAATGCAATTTCGGACTTAGGACCGAATAAGTGGGGTTAAACTAGTTTGAAGGCCAACCTTCCCCCTTTGCAACTCGGTAGGAAAGACCAAAATAAAATAAATAGAAATTTAAGGTATAAAAATTCTAAGTATAAAAAATCTCATAGAAATATGAAAGAACAACCGACTACTATTAAGCAAAAAATTCTCCCAAATTGTTTAAGCAGAAAAATATCAAAAGAATTACCCAGTAAAAGGATTCTTCCAAAAAGATTTTAAAACTTCTGCTCACAGAGCTTACTCCAGGAGATCCAATACTCTTGAAACCGATGGAAAGCTTTTATATGTTGTGATAAAAATCTAAATTGCACTTAAACGCATCCTTTATACCAGCTTGTAAAGAAGACGCCAAGAAAGATTACATTCAAATTTGGTAGGCTATAACTTGGTTGTTTGTCACAAATGTAGAAAATTGGTTGGTTGTCAAAATGTAGAAATTTGGTATATATACCATGACTCTAGTTATCGTAGTTTTATAACTATTATGTGTATATTTTTGAATTATACATATATATATATATATATATACATGTAAGGATAATTCAATTAGATCTAAAATAAAATTCCTTATTCACCCCTTAATTTTTACTCTTTCCGTAACATCTTCAAGTTTTAAATTAAACACCCAATTATTTTTTCGAACATATAGTCCAAACAGAACACTTTGAATCCCAGATCATTAGTTTTCAAGGATTCCATATGTCATCCTTAATTTACTAGTTGAAAACATAAACTGAAAAGAGTACTTGACAGTTCCGGACATTGGACATGATTGGACAAACTTGGATTTGACGTCCACTTAAATATATATATATATATATATATATATATATATATATATATATACCGTAAAATCAAGCGTATAACGCACACCTTTCAAGCTGCAATTTTTAGTTATTAGGTATATTCACCGTATAACTCGCACCTCCTTTTTTACAAAGAAACCTAAAATGCACTTGATCAATGCTCTTATATTTTGAAGTCATTAGTCGAGTTTTTTATCCAAGCTTTTGTAAAAAAAAGTATACTTCTAGAACTACAACCCTTTATGTTCAAAAGGAATGCTATTCCATTCAAAGGAAAAAATTATATATGTAGAAGTTTCGTTTATGTTCATGTCTTTTTATTCTTAAAGCTCTCATTTTTATATCCGACGTATAACGAGCTCCAGCGTATCTCAATCTTATTCTTTGTGTTAAAAGTGCGCGTTATACGCCGGATTTTACGGCATTATATATATATATATATGCTGTGTATTTTTTCATCTTGGGTCTGGGTTCGAATCCCAGAGAAGGCATGGGTTTTTGTATTGTAACCCTTCATGATTTTAAATTCATTCTTCCTTTGTGATATGTACTTCACGCTAACTTCAGTAAGACCCCGTGTGACACTTAGTGGTGCATGGGGACTTATAAATGTTCCCAATAAAGAAAAATACTATTCTCACCACCTGATACTTATTCGTTGATCAGTTATAAATTCACGCATTTGCTTCTGGAAGAAGAGATTGCTATTAACAGGGAATGTAGAAGTATTGAAGCATAAATTGCGCTGTGTTGCTTGTGAAGAAATAGGGGGAAATGTGATTTAGCGTAGTATATTTGAACGTAGTATATTCGTAGACACTCAAAGCTTCTGAACCAATATCAGCAAAACAGCTCCACTTGTGAAGTGTTCGAGACCAGCTGTTATTAATGTTTACAGAGAGTTCATTCCCAAGCAGAAAACCGGGTCTCAACGTCAGGCTTGATGTCTATACAGGCTAAAGAAAGTTCGCTCTCAAGCAAAGGAGCGAAAGTTTTACAGTCTAACAGAAGAGCACCCGGACTTTAAATTGCGAGGAATCTTTAAAAAAAAGAAATCAAACGTCTCTGAACAAACTCTTTGCCGCACATTACACCGTGTAGGCTATGATAGTATATGATATGTTCTAAAGCATCTACTGTTGCCGTTGAACAAGAACAGACATCTCCAGTTCACAAAGGAGAACAAGGATTGGACTGTAGAAAACTGGAAATTGGGCATGGCGTCCAATGAATCCCGTTTTCAGATGCACCATGTACATGGCAGGTTGTAAATATGGAGAAAACAGAATGAAAGTACGTGCCTTACCTGCACTGTCACATTTCTTCAAACTGTTGGGTGAATGAGTGAGAGAATATTAACGTCGCACTGATTAGCAACACGAGGGCCTTTGGCGACGGTCCGCGTAATTTTGAACCATGGTCAAGTGACGTGGACGACACCTGGGCTGGTACCCCCCTCTCCTAACTACCACACCACACCGACAGGAGGACGTTTGAGCTCTAGACAGATTTAACATGCATCGCTCCCCTACACGGTGGGTCTTTAGTGGTGCTAGGATCAAAATAATGACATGCTAGCCATGATCCGATGCCTAGACCACTCGGCCACCGCGGCCACTTCAAACTGTTGGAGGCAATGTTATTGTTTTGGTAATGTTTTTTTTTGTCATTGATGGGTCCTTCAATTCATGTGTAAGAATATCTGTTTGCCCAAGGGAACTTAATTGTTACCGTTAATGAAATTAATCCTTTTATATTACTAAAGTATTTTACCAGATGTGTATACATTCAGCACAAAAATAATTCCTATTTTACAAATGCTATTGTCCCCAGATGGTTCAAAAATCGTGGTAGCAAACTTTACCTTACTTAGTTGACCTTCATAGTCACCATATCTCAGTCCAATCGATGTTCTGTGGGAGGTGATGAAACAGGTATCTGGCAACTGGATCCAGTTAGATCCAATCTGATGGAAGTGAAAAGTACAATTCACCGGATATTGTCTTAAATTCTTCGTACCACCTGCAAACGTCTCATAGATTTCATGCCAAAAAGAATCCAAGCAGTATTAATGAAAAAAGATGGTCCAATACTATATTGAATAATAATTGTGCCACTATAAAAAATATCGTCAGGTACTTAAGTACAGAATCGAAGGTGTTAATTAAATATACGTTTACTCCGCTAGAAATCACACACGCTTGTGCTCCACGAAGGGAAAATTCACGCGAGAGACTTTCTCTCATTGTTATTAAATTTCGCTTAAAAAGTAAGATTCTCTCCTATTATTTTACTCATAAATATTTTGACATATTTTATAATAACTATTTGCTAAATCAACTTTCCAGAGTTTAAAGTAAAATTTTGTACTTTCTAAAAAGAAGTATAAACATTGGTAACATGACAAAAGTATAATTTTTTTATTTTATTATTTGATTTATAGAACAGTGTTTTAGGTTGTTTTATTCTCTCAAAATTTAGTCTCAATACTAGTAGCTCAATTTTGTAACTTATTATTGTATAAAAAGGGTTTTTCTTTAAAAAAATGTTATCATTTGATGAAGTTAAAAGAATTTTTAATCATAAGTACAATATATGATTTTCTTTTATATCTATATATATAGTCTTGGCTTTCACACTTGTATAATCTTGAAAATTCTAGATTAATCTTTTAAAGTTTTAAGCAGTAAATAATTATTTAAAGATGCTTTAACTACGCATATACTATGCATCAGGCACAAAATGGTGTGAGATAGGAATAAATACCCTGGAATTAAATTCCTAAGTATTTTTAGATATTATAAAGCTAATATCAAACAGCTTCTGTTCAATGATTTATAATATTCTCCAGGAAAATGTAATAAATCATATAAATTTAATCACAGTGAGGGTGTTTTCAGATTTTTAAAGAGTAATTTTATGTATCCAATCAAAATAAACGTATTGTTGTCATGTAATAAATTGTTTTGCTGATGTCACTTATCAAAAAATATTCAAAATATCGTTCCAATCTACATGCATTTCCTTTCGTTTTTTATGATTAAACCTTATTATCAGGTATTTCTAATAAGGTAACAAATTGAAAAATTTACATTGGAAAATCGTTTATTAAATTTGCGTTGACAGTACAAATGTATTACAAAGACTTTTTTGCTAATTACGCAAGAAATTCACATCTATAACACTAAATAATAAAAATTGAAACCGTATTAATTTATGTTATACATAGTGCTGTTTTAAGTTAACTTTGGTCCCTGGGCGCAGAAGATCTACAGGCCCCCTTGGCACTGGTGGATCAAAGTTTATTACCAGAAAACCTGATTAAGTCCAGCGCATGCGGGCCCCAGGCTTCTGGGCGCCCGCCCCAAGTACCCAGTGGATTAACCGGCACTGGTTATACATGTTGTTAGTAATGCCACCCTTTATACAATGTCAGATCGAGTCTTACATGAAATACAACATGATGAATGGGCTAGATAAGTTAAATTAGGTGGGCTAGATAAGTAAGTTAGCTGCACCTTTGAGCACCATGCAGGTGTCAGTGTGTGTTAGTACTGTTCTACAACAGTTTTAAAAGACAGCAACCACAGGTGGGCAGAAGGTCCCCAATCTCTCTTCCCTTACTAGCATCTTCTTTAGAGGATTTTCGACACGACGATGGACATGACGAAAACATTCGACTCGAATGCTCACATGCTCCACAGACACACTACCACTTACAGGCATCCATTCATTCTCTGGAGTTCGAACCCATGCTCTAAGGCCCTGCAATCACGAGGATAATAATTTTATGTACGATGATAATAAATAAATTTTGAAACAGACATAATACTACATTTCTAACTTCACTCTCCGATTCTCAATAGCCAATCAGATCACTCCTCTAGTCGGACGGCCAGAGAAGTTTTACCCCTGTCGACACTGCCTTCGGGACCGGAGTAAATCACTTTAACGTAACAACCAATGAGAAATCTCTATCTCACGCCAGGAGGGAGGAGGATTTGGACTTTTTGCTCAGACTGCAGTCGTGATAAACTGCTTTCGCATTGGTAAAGTGACCAGTCCTTCTACGGTTCCCTTTAGATGAGAGAAGGCCAGGACATTAGAATTATCTTCGAGGAAACAAAATGTTTAATTCTAAATTTTATTAATAATTAATAATTTTAATTCAATTATTTTTACTTAAGGCAACCAGGACATCATATACTTTCAAAGAATCGATTTTTCAATTTTAGCTCTAAAAAATAGTACATATTTTTCTGAAACTAAAAATGTATAATACTTATATGTTTGTTGATAAAATAGTCCTAAAATATGATAAATAAAAAAGTAAGCAAATGACCACGCCCCTTCTGATCCTTTTACACTTTTTCTCTCTCAAAAGCTTATTTTTTTGCATTTAGGTACAATTTTTTAAAAAAACTATTGCACAATAAGATTCCAGATTTTTTATACTTCTATACAAGATGTCTGTGCATAGAGTGAACCTAATTTTTTTTCTATTAAAATAGTGCCTAATTTTTAAAAAATTGTTTTATGCATAAAAAAAGCAAAAAAATTAAAAAATTTTCAAATTTCAAAGTTTTATAATTTTTTTAAAGAAACTATACTAAATTTTCACTAAAAAATAGGTTCACTGTCTTTAAAGTATTGTTTTATATATGTGTAAAAAATATTTTGCATAAAAAAAAGATACTTTTTTAAAAAATGGTACCTAAACATAAGTATGTATTATGAGTTCTCAAAAATTATGTATTACTTAAATTAAGTAGGAAAAAAAAAACTTTTGAGCTAAAAAGTTATTTTTGTAGTTCTACAGAATAATTAAATTATCTTCATTAAGAACGTAAAATATCTAAGCTCTATTGGAAATTTTAAAAGATATATGTATCATAAACAAAGGGTTTTAATTTTGGCATTTTACACTTTCGAGCATGTCCTGGTTCCTTTAAGGTAATTTTATAAGTTTTTCTTCTGTTTAACTTCATTTTTTAATATTTTCAAATAACTTATGGGCAATATGATATGTTTCATGTAATCTCAAATACCCTAGCTATCAAATCAAGGCCCTAGAGAGCTAAATGCTCCTTGTATACGCCCAGCTCTCGAGTAAGTGTAAAATGATAAAGAACAGTGGAAAATTTGTTATTCCAATTTGGCTGTTGATTATTATTTCTACCTTACCAGAATTAGTGCATTCTCTGGGAGCTGGTATCGCTTTTTAGTGTGGTACCGTATATGTATATATCAATTGCCCCAAATGTAGTTTTGATGCCCAGTTTCTTCACCAAACGGAGACAACTAAGCTTTTTCGTTGCGAAATTGTGAACGAGGAATTTAATTTTGCTATATATATATAAGAACACCCAAGTCAAACAGGTACTCAAGTGATCTGTAACATGTCACATAATCATACGACATGGAAGCTGTCGATTTTTCGCATCATGAAAATCCACCGACTTGGGCCGGGGTCGAATGTGCAATCTTAGGCGTACAGAGCCAGGAGCAAATCAACTATGCCACTCAGCCGACAACTTTAAATGGCAGACAGAATCCTGTAATTCTGCAAAATTACAGGATTGCTCAACGTCATTAAGATGAAGAGACAGAAAATAGTTATAGCCAACTTATTCAACACTAAGAATCTTCAAATACTTTAATAAAGGAACACAATAGTAGCTATGCATCTACCTGATGATGCTTAGTATTATTGGGGAAGATTAGAATATTCTGAACAAAAAAAAAATCGTCTAACAAATGAAACATCTATCCTATTCTCTTTACCTTGCTGTGTGTGATTTTTGCTTATTTTCAGCCTGAAAAAGCTTTCGTTGACATTGTTTTTATTTAAAGAAGAGTATACAATAGTATATATTTTTCATAGATTCTAAGAAAAGAATGTCTTGGAATGGAAAAATTCGTATGGGGAAAATTCGTACACAATAGTGCATTGAGGCTGGAGGGAACTGTTTTGAATACTCCTAAAACTTCATAAGTTTAACTTTTAACATTTAGTTGTGTATTTCAACATTTTCAGAGCAATTTCCATACAACTATTCTCGCTAACTGATTTTATTCCCCCCACTTTAAATGTTGCTATTTTGCATGTAATAAAAGAATTCACAACAGGGAATTGAAAATCAGATTTGTTACTGCCGAAAACGTTTCCACAATCTACATAAAATTTCCAATTGCTCGAATATACCGCAATATTTCTTATTTTTCACACGCAGCAGAAAAAAGACTGTTCCAGATATATTTATATAAGGTATTCAACGACATACAAATTTCCATAAGAATTTTCTTTCCTCTTACTTTTATTTGCTTTTTGTACAAACATTTCCAGTTACTTATTCACCTATACTTTATTGGAAAAATGCAACTTTGGTTTTGTTTCTTATCTAACTGAAACTATGCTATGAGTGTCTGTTATATAACTTCCTCATTTTCTATTTAGACACAACTGATGATGTACAGTGATTAAAAAAAGGACAACCTTAGCTATTCTTGAAGTTTTAATCGTAAATTAACTTATATGAATTTAATTTGATATCCCAACTTACGCGAACCTGGAGTTACGCGATTTTCAAATCTCATCAATTCGTCTGCTGGATTGCCACAATTAGGTTCTGAGAATTAATAAACTCATAGAAATGGATGAGCAAGGGGGAAAACTAGTCTTTAGACCCAGTTCATTCGGAATATTGAATGACATTTGGGAAATTGACATAAGGCATCTGTTTAATTGAAAAAGGGGTTACAAATTTTGGAAAATATAGATTCAACGAAGAACGCATTTTCTCAATAAAAAAAGGAATGAAACATTATTAGTATGCTACAAGGAAACTTTATTGAAGAAATATAAATGTTTCAGTCGGCAGACTACTTCGCTAGATTTTACGAAACATCCTACATCACACACAAAATAACTTCGGTTTGAAATTTTGTATTTATATTAACTACTAAAAAGTTTTTAATTTAAGTTTTTACTAAATATCTTTGTCACCGAGCCAGTATGATGATTTTGACCCTCGGCTTGTAACCGAGTGGGCTCGGGTTCGAATTCCGAATAAAGTATGAATGCATCTTCTTCGAGAAAAGAAGTCGTACTTTCGCCTGAAATGTATTCCCTTCTCGAATGAAAAGCAGCGCACACTTTCTGTTATATGCTGGGATCATTGTTTGTAATAAATGTGTTTATCCTTCTTTTTGTATTGTATGTTTCTGTTCTTCCACTCGTCGTTCATATGTATTCCAGGACAAAAACACACGACAACAACTAAATATGTTTTTACTAAATGTTTATTATTTTTCGTCTCGGCCAAACTAAAAATAATTTATGTGTATTTATATGCGAAATTATACACCGAATTACGTGAATTCGACTTTCTTGGTTATCACTCAGTCTCTCCTATGGTGTAATTTAAGGGTATTACTGTACTCGAAGGCAATCAAACCTATATTATGATATTAATACATTAATAAATTTAAATAACAGCTTATCAATTTTTAAATCAAAACAGAACTTTTTGCGCATAACTAGTTAAAAATTAGTAAATAACCTATATTCACATACACACAAGATGTCAATCAAATTCTACAATTAGTTTCAAAGATTATTGTGGGAATATGCACTGCATCATATCATTATGTGCAAATGATTTTTTGTAAGGTATGGGGACATAGCAAGTGCTCTGAAAAGACTCCACTGCCAGATAGTGTGCGTTGCCAGAGTAGGCGAAGACTTTCATAAACATGGTGGTTGGCATCATGCTCACCACTTGTACAGTGCTTCTACAAGGTAAACAACAAAGTTCTTGCCGTTTGCGCGTTTCCGTTGGAAGAAGTGAGAATAAGTATGTAAATTCGTGTATGACGTGATTGAGAAACCATCAGTCGAGAGTAGGAATATCAGTTGCTATAAACGCAGGTCCACTCCTCATATTCTTCAATCTTAACTCGTACAGTAGCGAAACGAAATGGACGTATCGAAGGAGCTCGTTCGGGGTTGTTTATTTTACGACTTTAAAGTGGGCTTATTAGCCACTGCATCAATTTGCATAATATGCCAAGCGTTTAGGGATAGTGTTGTCAATAAACGTACGGCAAGGCATTGGTTTCAAAAATTGAGGTCAAAAGATTTGTCCATCTCTGCGTGTGACTTTTTTGCTTACCTTGTATTTGTTATGGGATGATTGCGTCAATCGGCTTTACAGCTACGGACGCATCTGTCCGTGCTGTGACTTTACCAACCATTGTCAAATTTCTTCATATCTGAAAATTTTCACCAAATTCCGCGATATGCAGCCAATAGTTAAATACCTTTCTTGCGCATGCCAAACACTGTAATCTTCATCACCAATGCTCAAAAATAATTACATTGTTTATAATTTGAAACATTATCCTTTTTTTGTTTTGAAAAATAATTAAACTTTGGGATATAACTTCTACGGAAAAGAACACAATGAATATTTCTAAAAATTGTGGTCTAACATGTAAAACCGGCATGATTTTGAATGACAAGGATTTAGAAACTGCAACAAAAATACAAACATTGGGGAGGCACAAAACAGCATTTAAATTCATACTTTTGCGAATTTACGTGGAATCGACTACATAAAGGGACTCAATTATCTTCAATTTTTTTAGGCTGTTACGGCATAATGGCCACCTAAATGATGTAATTGTTCTTATATTTTTCATTTATTTCAAGATTCTATGTGATTTTTTTTTAAATACAGTATTTAATTCTTCTAAATTTAGGCCTTTTAAAGGAATTTTATGCTAGAATTTATTTTCTCACATTTGCGGAAACAAGGGCATCATTTGGTGATCTCTTTTAACTAAGTAATATTGGTCGACGGTATAGTACGTATCAAAATATTCTTGGTTCAAAATTTAAAAATGAAATTCCTGTGACAATGAAATATACAAAGTCCAAGTAAAGCTTAAAGAAAATGCAAAAGGTTGCTCAATTTAACTATTATTATTTGAAGTATTTTCATTACTATAGAATAAGGAACATATTTATATTTTCTCACCTTCACAGATTATAGCAGCTTCATTTTGTCTTTAAATTAAAAAAGTATTTTTTTTTTTGTATGTGGAATAAATTATTGTAGTCTGCAATAATTTATTCTAAAATTTTTAAAAATGCATTGTACTCACACAATTTCAGTAAATTTCATTTATTATTAATTAATGCATAGTTTATATTCTTTATTGCAAATCACTTTGATACTTTAATTGAATTTCTTTAAATATATATTGTGAAAATAAAAATTGATTAGATTAATACTACCAGTTACAGCACACAAAACAAATTTCATTAAAGTGCATTTCAAAAACATTTAGAACCTTTATTCTGAATTTAAACAAGTAAATGGAAATAAAACAAAATATTTTATATTTATTGAAAAAAAACTGTTCTTCCCTCTTCCACTTAGATAAAAGTTCTATATCCATTATAATTTCATTTTATTTTTTTATTTATATATTTCTGCCTTTTTCCTGTGGCCGCAGTAGCCTAATGCTTATGGCCACGAAAAATAATCGCATGTTCGAGTCCTGTGCTCCTGAAGACCCTACGTCTCGAGAAGCTGGTACACGTTAAATGTGTCGAGGCTCAAAATTCTCCAGTTGGCGTTGTGGAAAAGTGGTTAGCCACCGTCTTTGTCACTTGACAGAGGTAGATCGCCAATCACTTTTGAGTTGTATTTTTGTACGACACTATAAATTTTCACTCTATCTTTTTTTTTCTTTTAATTGATGAGTTTCTACTCAAAGTGACATAATAACTATTGTCTTAATACATTATCTAAGTATATTCATATATATTTATAGGTATTAAAATGTTTAAGGAAAATTTTGATGTTTAAATAATTTAATGAGATGAAAACATAATTTTAAGTAAAAATGGCATCAAAAAAGAATTTTATTTTACGATTAAAAACCGTTTTCTTACGCCACAACAGGAATATGAGAAATATGTTTTGTTTTGTTAACAATACATTCAAAATTAAAATATGCATATACTTTCAGATTAAAAAACGGTCTCTCTAAACATTTAAGATATCACTTCTTTTTTGATAAAAATATAGAGCTTATTCTTCTCATAATTGGAAATACGTAAAGCTGGAATGTGCCCGTTTTCCTGTTAATAATGGTAGATTTCATTGGCGTTTGTTTCTCCAATAACCTCGAAACATATAGTTACATTTGTCAGCTATTTCAGGTGAGGAATGACAACCACATATGGAGTCTTAACACCACTTTCTCAGCACATCTAGCAACATGAAGCCGAAATCGGAATATTGTAACATTTCTGAGTTAGAATCATTTGCGAGAGATAAGAATTAAATTGAAAGCTTTATATTTGCTGTATCGTAGTAAAAGAATTAGATTTTTCTCTTATCAATAGTTATTTATCTAGGAATGAAGAATTCAGCAAAAGAGTTTAAAAATTATTATTATTTGTGATTTTTCTCCTTTTATATATTCGAGCATTTAAATTCCGCACATTTCTTAAGCGTTCAAAAAATTTAAGTCAGAAAATTAAAAATTAATACCAACCTTATCATAAATAATTAATATTTCACTTAAATAATTAATATTTCACTTAAATAATTATATTTCACTTAAATAATTAATATTTCACTTAAATAATTAATATTTCACTTAAATAATTAATATTTCACTTTCTGATCAATAATATATTTCAATTTTATAGAGTAGTATGTTTGTTCAGAAATTTAAAAAATAGTTAACTTTAATTAATGGGGTCGAATCATCACTAGAGGGCGCTGCGATCGTGGCCATCATCACGTGATTAACAACGTGCTATCATGTAAACAAATAACAGCTAATGGTATTACACTTGTGATTGGGCACTAACTTTCAAATTTGTAAACATTTTTTTATATTCTTTAAATTCTTTTTAGTACTTTAAATATTTATAATATATTTTCTACTATTTTAGTTTAAGAAAAGGGACTAAATATATGTAGTTTTAGTTTATAGCATTAGATTTAAGTTTAGTTTATACTTCCATCCTTTGGCTTCGAATTTTTGTATACTTATAGGCTTAGTAATTATTTTTTATAAGTGCCTGCCACATTATAATTTAAATAATTCTACAGCGCTCTATTGCACAAATTGCTTCTGGAATTGGGAGAAATCTATTACTGTCACAAATTATGTTATAAGAGAATTTTTCCGAGAAAAATGCGTGCAGCTGTTAATAGGGAGTGGCTCGCCAAAACAAAGAATTGTTTTTACTAGCGAGCCAGAATGATTAGTTAATACTTCGGCTGTAGTGTGTAAATATAGGAACAGATACTGCTAATGAGTAGGACCGACGTAACAATAAAATTTTTACATTCTAAAATGTATCATGTTTCAGAGCAGATGGATACATACATTCGTTTGGAAAGGTATTTATTAATAAATTTGCGACATTAATTGTATTCTTTTATATAGAAACTTCTTGTAATTATGAAAAAATAGCCTGTGAATTTCACTGTTATTTTCTAAAATTTATATTAAGTTTCCTTCTTGCTGTTCTTGAAAACCCATTTTAGTATTATTGTTTGGATATCAAAGTTTTTAATGTTAATTATTGTTTTATTTTTTAAAATTGTATGGAAATATTCGTTTGGTTTACATCTATTGGATAATTTATATACAATTCAATAACTCATAAGAAATAATTTATAATAAAGAATAATTCAATAAAGTTAATCATTATTTCTAAAAATTATGTATTAATATGTGATTCATTTCTTTAACTTAATAGTGTAAGAGTATTTTCTTTTTTAAACTTTGAAAACAGTTTAAAGAGAAATTTCTAAAAGAAATTTCGAACCTTTGTTAATGATAATTACTAAGTAAAGCCACACAATCAAAGCTGGCTAATGTATTATTTCATTACAGAATCATCATATATTTCAAAAGATCTTACTATGTCTTTGGAATTTTTATAGAACAGTTGTTTAAAAAATTAGTATACAATAACAGTGTTTCAATTTTATGTATCCATATTAATGCAAATAAAGATTGAAACTGACAAAAAAAATTCTCTTTTGGAATACATCTTAGAAAAAATACTCTTCACATGAGTACATAATGAAGTAATGTCACCAATAGTCTTTCAATAGAATATGAACAATGCAATTTTTAAATTGCAATGAATTTCTTAGTTAAAAAAATAAAATTTTCACATGCTTCACTTGTATTATAATCATGTAATATTAAAATTAAATGTTGATAAATGATGCATGTTAAATAATTGTAATTACTAAAATAAACTAGCTAACAAAAATTTTGTATGCTCCTATAAGTAAAAATTTTAACGAAAATAATTTAGCATGTTTCAAACAATTTCTAAAATGTTTCCCATATTTTAATATAATTCATTTTTTTTCCCAAGGAGACAATAATTTATAAAAAAAAATTCAAACATTTGTAGGTGATAATTACTAAGACTAAAATTGGAAACTATTAGTATTTTATAACATATTTTTAAAAACTTCACAATGTATTGGTGTAAATCATACTATTTTAAGGCCTCACAATGCCTTAAACATTTGAAAAAAAATTTTTTGACACTTTCTTGTGGCCCATACCATTGAGAAGCTTGTGCCACCAAATTATATTATTAAAGATTAAAATCATTATTAAACATCTACAAGTTACCAAAGTTTATCATGAATAAACGGAGTTCCATTCTAATCAAAATAAGTTTCTACTACTTATAAGCAAGATAATTAACTAATTATATCATTAGTTTACAAGGAAAATCCTTAATTTCAAGAAACTTTTCAGTTTCCCAAATTATTCTTGAGCAAAATATTAAATTACTTCAAAGTTTTTCAAAGAAATGCTAAATCAGTATTCATACCATTCCAAAATTAGGAACTTATGTATTAAACTGCCAAATAATTCTGCCAAGCAAAAACACATGAAGAACTTTAAAAAAATATGTTATTTTTATTACTGTGTTCAAACATGAGCAAGAACAGCTCCAGTTATTGGCTGTATAATGCAACAACATCCCATAGAATCAAATGTCTATATGTAAAGCCAGATTTGGTTTCATGATCCTAATTCTCAAATATATAATTGATCCAAGTACTCTTCTTGGGTCAATATTTGTAAGCAACTCAATGCGAAAAATTTATTCAGGACTTATAAGCAGGATAATATCAATATTCATGAGTCTTTTAGACTTTTATATTTATGTAAAAATAAATCGATATAAAGCAAATCTAATCAATAATGATAAATCTTCTACAAATTGTGCAAATACCTATAAATGCTTATTTGTAATACATAGAAAAAAATTATACAAGTGTGTGATAGGTTTATACCACAGTCAAACTCTGAAAAACAAATGTTGTGCTAATAGATACCACACAAATATATTACAATTATTCAATTATTTATTTTATAAAAGAATAAGGGATTCAAAAATGACTTTTTTATTTTGATCATGTAAGAGTGAGCAGGACTTTTATATTCCATAAATGGACATAAACATATTCTATTATACACAGATTTTAATTTAAAAATTTTAATTCCTTAATTTATTATATTTTGAAATCAATTCTCGATCAATCATATCTTTTACCTAAAATAGCACAGCGAGTAAGGACTTTCAAAATGTTGCATAATTTTGATTGCAAGTTTTTGATTTATAGGTATGTATACTTGTTTTTCATACAACATATATGGTTATATATCAGATTTTTGCATCCTAATTTTTTAGATATCTCTGTTAAGTATCTCTGTTAACTACTGTGAAGATGTGTAAAATAAGTAAAATTTAGATTAACTAAACATATGTTCTATTGTGTGTGTGGACACACCTGTCCTTAATTGTACCAAAAACATATAAATCACTTGCAAAATATTATTTGGGGGGGGGAGGACATTAAGGTATTTTCAATATTTAAAACATTGAATACACTAAAAAATCTCTTGCAATGAAACCCTCTTTTAAGGTTTTCATATGCAAATCACTTAATGTTATTTGCAATGCATTTATTTTTCTGTACAATATTCTCCTGCTTCTATTCTGTTTTGTGAAAGGCAAGCTTATCCAGGAAGGAATGGAAAGTGCTGGCCTTAATCAGAATGTAACGTTCGCTATCCCTGTATTAAAAGAATTTTTTTACATAATTATGCATGTATATGTAATTACTCATGAATTTTAAGCTTATAAAGATGTTAAATAAAAATAACGTGAAATTTAAAATGTCAGTTGTAGTATAGTAAAATTGATAATTAGAAATTTTCTTTTATCGTAATTGTTTTTTTAATATCAGGAAAAGTTAATGCAATCAGTATTTTAAGAATATATATAGATACGTGCTTCTCAATTTCTATATGATCTATCTCTTCAGTATCGAACTGATTTATTCCCTGATTTCTGGAAAAATAGTGGAATATGAATCTCACAAATTATTAAAATATAATGTATGTTCTTCACCATACAGCATTATACATTTATGGATGCATATTTTTAAAGTACATATGAACTTCATTAATTTACTTGTATTTGTAAGTGTATTGTTCTGAAAATTACAAAACAATGACTTTGCTGAGCCAGTTCAGTTTCAAAATCTTATCTATCATGCTTGTTAAATTAGTGAAAATAGTTATATAAAGAGAAAAAAGGGAAAAAAATGTAGGTGAGTTCAACTGCATACTTATTCGTCAGTTAGAAAATCAGAACAGGTCCCAGAAGGAGAACCCTGGTTTGTTTTTTCGTGTCTGCAAACTTGAAATGTTTTGAAGTCGACACATTTATTAACATACAGTACAATAAAATTTCAAATGACTGCAACATAGAAAATGCATAGATATATATTAGCATTATATACACAGTTAGGAAATAAAATGAACAAAATTATGATGATATTTCTATAAATTAAAAAGTATTTTGTATTGCTACTAAATGGATGGCAAAATTTAAGAGTGAGATTTTATTCCAATAAAATTTAACAGAACAAATTTCTTTATTAAGACAGTTCAGTTTCAAACTTTTGTCTGTAGTGCTTGTAAAATTGTCGAAAATAATCTTAAAATAACAAAAACAAGTATTATAAAAAAAATAAGTCAATTCCTTCTTAGGTAAGAAAAATTTTATTTTAGTTACTTTTTATCAAATAATTATAGTTAATATAAATGTGTGTATACATAGGAAGAATCACAACATTAAGTGACAATTAGTTTTTATTAATTATCATTAAAGTATTGCATTGCTATCCAAAACAAATGTGTTTCAAATTTCAGTTCAACTGAATGTTTTAAAATGTGAGAAAAAGCCTTTTTAATTTTGAACACAAGTCGCCAAAATGGTCACTATGTCGCCAAAAATGATTCCAACATGGATGTATTTATAATTATTAGAATAATTAGTTTTAATCAATTAATTTTTATTAAATTATGTATTGTCAACCAAAATAATCATGTATATAAAATTTTAGCTCAATCGAGCGATTTAAAATGTATTTTACTAACGATTGAAAATTTGAGCATAAATAAAAAATATTGAGAAAATGTGAACTGATAGTAGGAATTGAAAAAAAAAACGTAGGTAATCAACTACATACTTAACAAATACAGAGCATTCAGAATAGATCACAGAAGTGGTACCTTATCTGTGTATGTTTGCAAAATTAAAATTCTTCGAATTCGAAATGCTCAGAAAATATTTCAGACTCTTTTTAAAACTTTAAAAATCGTCAGCGTATTTGATAAAAACAAAAAAAAAATATTGAAAATGAAATAATTAAAAAGTACACACATTTCAGTCGAAATTTCTTTTGGAACAACTTCTTTCATTTGTTTTTGATAGTAGATGTAAATACGAAAATTCCGCCAAAATACTCAGTCGAATCAAACACGTGGCTATTTGTTTTGTATATCATCACGTGATTATGACGTCAGGTGTATCGAGTCCATTCTACTATGAATCACTTTTACCTCCTGACATTTATATACGTGTATGCGTTTCAGTGGTGAAATAAACTAAAAATATTTTTTTTTTAAAAATGGCTCATTTTATATTTTAAGTTAGTTTTATTTAATCAGAAATTAATTAGAATCATAATCGTTGCAGGTGAAAATAGCTACATTAAAATATCGTTTGGTGGATTAATTTTATAATTTCTGATAAATCAGTTGGAAATTATAAATAATTTTAAAGTTAGATTTGCTTAAAATATATAAATCGTTTGCTAAAATACTGGACTGATAACTGTTTTTTCAACGGATTAAAATGTATTTATAGAATGAAATAATTTCACATTTTGGATGTTTTAATCTGATTGCGTGATCTGGTTCTAGTGTTAGTAGGGAAAAAAATTATGTGTTGAATAAGGTTTATATTTGGATATTATTTGATAAAAAGTAGTGCAAGAAGATTTTTTTATGAAGCAGATTTTGATTTTTTATGTTGAAGAGCATAAACTATTATGCATAAAAATAAAAGGACAATTACGACTATTATTTTTTTTAAATTTCTTTCCACAGTAACAGATGCAGATTAAAAAAAACCGCAGCATTATTCTGTTTATATTGAATCAGAATAGGAATAAGTGTTTCTTGACATTAATAAGGTAAGTCTCATTGATGCATATTCTTCCTGAAATATCCGGCTACATTTGCAACTTATTTTATTCGAGGAATGACAGCTGTCAACGAAGTTTCAGCTTCACTTTGTCATCCCTTGTCGCTATTCTCTGAAACTAAATTAAGATGTTATTACAATTCTATTTAAATTACGAGAAGAGGAAATAATTTAAGTGAGATAATAAATAAACTAAATGTAGAACTCTATTGAACCATGTCGTTAATATTTAATACCAAACTCCCTTTCAAGTTAAAATATTTTTTTTGTAAGGAATGCTTTAATTAATAAGTGTATTTTTGAATTCAGTATAAGAAGAAAAAATTATCAAAAATAGTCCAGAAAAATTGTAATTTCCTTTGTCTCATTTTTGCAATGAATTAGAAGTTACAATTCTTTTTAACGAAATATCTTTTGTAAAAAATGACTTAAAAGTAATAATTTTTGAGGATGTTTTGAATAGTTTAATTAATTACTTTTCAACTGCTGACACTAATACCAAAATAGCTTTTTTAATAGTTAATAGTCATTAATTTAGAGATTTTAAATTGCATAAAATGTAAAAACTTCAAACACTGCCTCTCCCAATATAAAAAAATACACAAATTTTTAACTAAAAACGTTAGACAGAAAATTTTTAATAATATTTATCTTTAGAAAATTGATTAAAATTATTACTTATCTATCACAATACCACATTCCATTTCTCCTGTGAAAATTATTGCAAAGAAGTAGATTGATGATATAATTCCAATGACAAAATAAATAATAAATTTTTTCGTACGCTGATTATATAGTTTAAAAAATAAAGCACAATGATATAGTTTCGTATACTAACTTTCCTAACACTATGTTTTGATTTGCTATAATTTCTAATAATTTTGCCACTAAGAGGATACCAATCTCAGTAACCTATTACAGGTTCTGAGATTTAGAAAATTTACTAGGCTAAATAAAATTACTCGAATTATTGAAAAGTTTTGTAGGTATTGGAATTTTATAAAAAAAATATGTATCTGGTAATAAAATAAGTGATTATCAAATTATTAATTTAAAATCTTTATATATATATATATATATAAGAATTTCATTAGTTTTTTTCAAAAATTGGAGCAAATTTTATAACTATTTTACATAACAATTCTGAAACAAACCAATTTTTGCATTTAAAAATGTTTGTTTAAATACAAGTAAATATTTTAAATTTTATATAAAGGCACTTTCGGGAGTATAAAACTTTCATTAATATAATACCTATATCCATCAATATACATATATCGCAAATTTATATTCGGAGATGTTAGATACGTAACTGGCAAAATTCATGATGGTCACATGATAAATACAACCACGTGTTTCTTATTGAATTTAAAACAAACTGATATTTAACTTGTACTTGTAGTTCTACTTATAAATTTGAAATAAAATTTCATATCTGATACCTTGGTAAAGCTGTTCAAATGTTAAAATTCTCCTAAATATATATATATACGATCAGGTATTTTTAAATGAAGTTCATTCTGCTTTCCTATGTCCGTTATTATAGTAGACAAATATGTAATTTTTAAAAATAGTTCCTGTATTCTGTAAAAAGCAATAGTCAGCAACAGCAAAGTGCATAAATTGATTGACTAGTAACAGGTGATTCTAGTTATCTTGTGACTTTGACGTCGCAAAAATTTAATAATTGATTGGCTGGAAACCCGTGATTTCCGCTATCCCGTGACAATGAAGTCATACGAATTTAGCCCATTAAATGACAGAAATTTTAAATGTTAAAATAAAATATTCGTACATTAATGTTTTTCAGAATTTTTTTTCTGAAATAAAATTTAGTAAAATCTCTAATTTCAAATTTGTTGCATTTTATCAGGTACAGAACATAAATATGTCTTTTCTTGGGTATTAAAATTGCAATAAATGTTTGAATAATTAATCATTAAATAAGCATTTCTTTGAATTAAGACACTACATTAATATTATACAAATGAAATTCAAATAAAGATAGTTATAATTGATAAAATTAAAACTATTGCTATAAACGGATGCTCGGACCCTTCGAAGTACATATATTGCTCTCATTCGACCTATTCTTGAATATGGTGTGCAGATCTATCAGGTTGCTTCTGCTAGCAGAACCTTGATAAACTAGAAAGGGTACATGTCTCTGCTGCCAGAGTCATCACTGATCTCCGAAGTAGCTGCCCGAGGAATATTATTTTGTATGAAACTGACTTGGAACCTCTCAGATTACGTTGGCTAAATACATTACCAAGCTCATTAGTTATGGAGACCAGTACAGAACCTCTTGTTATGTGCGCAGTCGGCACAACAATCGTCGCCTTAAGGTATCCGACTACCCTAAAACTGTGAATTTTGCCAAAAATTGACAAAATTTTTGTATGCATTTATTTTATGGGCCATTGTATTAGCTTTATAAAAATACCAAGTTTATCATTTTCCGTTTACTAGAACAAAAACAATAAGTATTTTAGTAAAAGAAGATGCCATTACTTTAAGCAAGATGTCATACTTAAAAACGCCGTTTACTCGAAATGTGATTATTTGAAAATAATCAAACGAAGTCAGCGATTGCTCAAAAAGTTTTGAACATAATTAACTGAAACTTTTTCTGTAAGTTCTGTATAATAGTAGAATTGTTTTAACCTGTTTTATTACCAATCACTGATTTATTACAAAAATTACAGTCCCTTATGTGAATATAATCACTGTCTTTTTAAGCATTTTCATGTAGTAACCGAGATAAAGTGCTCTAGTTTTTGTAAAAAAGAAAATATCTCTTATCCTGAAGGTCATTTCAAAATTGAATAATATAGCAACACATTAGATTGAAAAAATTGAAAATTTGTTCATAAACCTTTGGTGCAGAATGGGCCGCGTTTATGCTATTTTTTGTCAATTTTTACCTATTTTTCCCCATTTTAGTAATAATAATTTATTTTTCTCTTCTTAATTTTAGCACATTTTTCGAAAAATGCACTAAACAAATCTAAAAATAACAAAAAAATCCCCATATCTCCTTTTTTTAAAAAAAAGTTGTCGCAACCAATCGGATACCTTAAGAGAGGAAGTCCGCTTAGCTATGCTGAAAGCGGGGGATGGTTACATAATGAGGTAGAATATGTCTCTATGGCCCACTGCATGGATGTTGCTGTGTCGGTCGTTCTATGAACGGGTCTTTTTTAACAATGAATTATCCTCATACACTAACAAGGGCATTCATCATCCAGGGTATCTTGGACAGCTTGCTTTGGAGACTATTCGTAAAGTCCCGCGTGACGCATTACAGAGCTATACAGATGGCAGCATGGGAGTAGGCGCTGTTTCGGGAAATGGAATTTTCATCAAAAAGGGGAATGGCATTAGGATCTGTAAGAGAAATCCTGACTTCTGCTCAGTATTTTGGCCGGAACTCTTAGCTATTGAGGAGGCTTTGAAATTTTGCTTTACTGATAGTGCCAGTACAGATATTTGGATATTAAGCGATAGCCGAAGAGCTTCATTCAGTATCTATCTGAATGGTGTAGGCATGGTGACAGAACAAAGACGAGTATTGTTCAGCTATTAAATAGCTTGAATGCCAATGTTAAGATCTTTTCTTAGTGGATACCATCATACGTGAATTTCTACGGGAATGAGATTGCAGATAGTTTGACCCGTGAGGGCAGCCATAAAGATTCTACAGATGGTGGCTGTCTTACTTTTTGCGAAATTATTACCCGGGTCAAACAAGGTATCAGTTCCTCTTGGAGGCAGGCCCCCGTACATGAATGGTATGAAGGAAACCACCCTGGTGCTGCTTTGCTTGAGACAAGTAGTAGGGGAGATGAAACTACTGTTGCTAGGCTTTGCAGTGGACATACTCGAGCTCAACGGCATGTAGATGGTTTTAAAAACACTCCTTGCCCGAATTGCAATGTTACCCGAGCCGCTGCTACCCACATCTTGGATTGTATTCGTTGCCATAAGAGCCAGCTGCTCTCAAGTCCTGCTGCAGTTCTTCATTATTTAAAAACACACGGGTTCATGGACTTGATATAGATGTTTCTGTCGGTCAAGTGGGATAAGAAACAACAACAAATCTAATATGGGAATACAATTCGATATTGCACATAAAAAAGAAATATAATCCAACTAACTTGAAAGAATATCCATAGTTTACGGTAAAAAGTTTCCGAAGTAAAACATGTAAAAGTTTGCATTAATTTTGATATTTGACTATATTAAATTAAAAGAAATACAGAAATTTCATACAATTTCCTTGATTGAAAATTGCCTTGAAAAAGATAGTTAAGTCATCTTGATTATAAAACAGAATAATAAATGGAAAATATAAGAGATGAATTCTTAACAAATCAGGAAACTTTAAATAAAAAATAGTAATTACAAGTATCAAGAAAACTTGTATTTAACTAGCTGGCATGATTTTTAAGGTTATTATGAAATCTATTAAATGAAAATAATTAACTTTAATCTTTAAAAATAAGAAAAAATATATAGAAATAAAAAAGTAATAACGAAATCCTTTTTAAAATTTTAAAGTGAAAAAAACCACTGAAAATGTTTCACATATTGAGCTTTTAAGTAATAAATATAATGATATTTATTAATAATGAAGATGACAAGCAAAATCGGTTGTTTCTTTCAATAAATGTTAAGTGATTCTTTTTTAAATCTCCCTTTTAGCTCTACTATCACCGTTCGTAATATATTTTCCTCCGAGATCAAGTATTTATACATTTTTATGGTAATGACGTCATTTACATTTTAAAAATAATTGCATTATAAGGCTTTCTAGATATTAATTAAGAACCTATACCCTAATTCTTCATCCCTGATTAAATTATTTTAACCTAAAGTAAATATAATTTTCTTATCTTACTTACCTTCCTATCTAGAGTGATGAAAATATCAAGCATATTTTAATACATTAATTCGCGACAGCTGTTCAACTTTTCAAACGAGACTGCTCTAATCATATTTATTACAGACATTATAAGAATGCTTTTACGATTATTAGTTTATTAAATACATTTTTAAACCTTTGTATAAATTCTGTTTGCGTAATTAGGAAAATTTTTTTCTCAAAGACAAAGTTAGTTTTTCTTGATGAACATGTAGGTAGAAAGATATATGTTTTCTTCAGACGTTATCTTAAAATGTTTTAAAAGGTTCAGTTTCAATATAAATAAATAAGATGTTTTCATTCTATTTCTAAAGTAAGAAACAGAAAATACATTCTAATTATAACAGTTAGCTTCAAACATTGTTGACTCATGGAACCCTTGAAACTAAAATATGTTTTGGGTGAACATCATACAAAAACAAAAGCCTTACAGATGAATACATCTTAAACATATTTAAATTAGATCATCTTGTTATAGGTCAGAGCTTGGTGGACATTTCCTGGGTATGGGCTACCCCTAATGTTCTTAAGGTGTTCCGGTCTACCCAGTGGCGAAAGTGTATCCATTCCTTATTAAAATTGCATGCTTTCTCTCTTTTCTCAGCGATTGTTTTTGACACTGTACACCTCTTTTCAAATACGTCAAATTACTATTTTAATACAAAAATATAAGTAACACAAAATTGTCTAGTTAAATGTTTAGACAACAATAAGCGACTGCTAGGTCGTGTAGCTGGAACATATTCCATGCAACGAGTAGAGAACATACCTCAGCCATAAAATCTGAAACCAGCGTATGTAGTTAATTTGTTCGCTGCCAAGCCCACTCCATTGCGAAGTGTGGGATGATGTTTCAAAAGCCAATCCCGTGCTATCGCTGGAAGAGCTGATCATCAACATTTATCCTCCCTTCAGTCAGCGTGATCGAAAAATTAATTTTTACAGCTTACATTGCAGTGATCCCTCCGTTATAGCGGCAGTGAATGTGTTTAACGTCATAGTGCGCTTCCAATGAAGGAACATGTGTCATTTATCATGTTGTGGTACAATTATCGAATTATTTGCTTAAGTAAACACTGCCACATCGATTGTGAAACACCGAGTCTTCAGTACAGCTGCCGTTGTTGTTCCTTAAATATGTTTCTTTAAGCATGCTCGTCTTAGATTTAGTAAAGGCGTTCACTCCAAAATGTCCTGGCGATCCAGAAGTTGATCACGATCGACTTAATGCTCATTCCATCAAAGGAACTTTAAGTAAGCATAATTAAGAATGATGTACTTTAACTAAAACTGTTTACTGTAATCTTAATGTAATTTCTCATTAATCTGTGTTCTTGGTGTCATCTTTCTACAATTGAAGCATATTTAATAATAATGATATGTGTTCGCATTTTTTTACCACAAACTATCAAATTTTTGCATTGTATTTCATATTTTGCACTAAATTGCTTCTGTATTTGGTTTTTGTTGCCATATACACTGAGAAAGATTTGTAATTTAAATACATTATTTAGTTACAAATAATGTATTAGCAGCATTAAGCAGTTTATAACAGATAAACTTCTGTAGTCTACAAATTTGCAACCTATAATTTAAAAGCTTTTCCTGCTTAAATTTAGACTTCGAATCTGTGGATACATATTTACGATTTTACTATACATTAATTTTTTTACCATTTAAAAATATTTTTAACTTAAATATAAACAGCATAAAATATAACTATTTTTGCAACACAAATAAAAAAAATAAGAATTTATATCCTTTCTGCATTTTTAAACATGTTTATTAAAATAAGAAATATGCATCATAGAATATAAGTATTTCTCTTTCATTATATTTAATAAAAAAAATAAGCAAAAATTTTAATGTGATCTTAGTGCCACTCTACACACACCTTCATATAGCAAAATCAGGGATATAATTCGTGACTTGCAATTTGACACGGTTCTGAGAATTCAGTTGTTAAACAGTTTCTCTTTGCGGTCTCGAAATATTTTACAAGCTTTTATTTAACTAGCAATGTAATTTGTTCGGGTGGAATCTTGTAACTCAAATTTAAAACTGATATCTTCAAACAATTGAGCTGAAAATTTTTATACACGTTTAGTTTGGATGACAATGCATTTTTTGACCGTTTGCATTCCGATATTGCAATTAGTTAAAAAAGATATTAATTAAAATCATTGAAACGCATAATTGAATTACTCCTGTGGGCTGTTTGTTCCGCTGTGCTTGGTGACGTAAAATGAAAAACCATGTAAAGGGATGTAAGTTTTGACGTTTTTAAAACAGCAATCTAATTTTTTTTATGAAACTCAGACAAAAAAAAATTACAGAAAAAAAAATTATTTCGCCACGATACAGTACATTCTTTTTGTTTACAAAATTATAATATTTGTATTTTTTATAATTTTTTTAAATGATTCAAAATCTATAAAATTTTATGAAAATGTCTAAATTATTGCGCATATTTTTTTTCGTTTAAATGAATCGACATTCCGTACTAAAACAGTTCATGCTTTGCTCTTTTAGAATCAGTCATTTAAAAAATTAAATGCCGAAAACTTTTTTTTTACGAATTTTTATAAAATACTCAAACTTTTCATTAAACATTTAATTACTTCGTCATTTATGAAGATAATCTCACGAAACTTTCTTTTCGTGTGCAGAACAATATTATCCAAGATCTGTGCGAGGGTTGAAAAAATTGCTTAATAAGTACGGATTTTTTTTAAAAAAATTGTGTATTTCGTGTAATATACTTTTTGCGAGAATTCATTTAGCTAGACTATTTGAAATTAACCGGCCAACGACATTGCAACAATGATGCGTTGAATGAGATGTACAGACTGAGAAACCTGTCCAGTGATAACTAAAAAGTAAAAAATAAATTCAAAGTAAAAGAAACTTTTTTAAAAAACAAGCTTTTATTTAAATGCGCTAAAAAGTATAAAATAAACTTTTCCTTTAAAACTTCTTTTACTACCAACTTATAATGTCATTACACAATTTATATGATATTAAAGTTTGTCGCGAGATTTATCTGTGTAGATAAACACGTAATTTAAATAAATTTATCTGATTGATTTTAATTTTTAAAATTTTCAAACGAAGTAAATACGAGTACTTAAATCTCACACGATAAGCTCTTATATCATGTAAATTGTGTAATGACGTTATAAGTTGATAGTAAAGAAAGTTTTAAAAGTAAAGTTTGCTTTTTATTCTTGTTAGCGCATTTAAACTAAAGCTTGTTCTTAAAAAGTTTTTTTTTTTACTTTTAATTTATTTCGTATGGCGAAAGATTTATTTAGATATGTAGAAACATAAGCAAAATGAAGAGTTTATTCAAATTTCTCTCCTCAAACTATCAAATTTCTCCAGCAATGACATTCAAAATTTTCAAAATAGCTGTACTTCTATCTTAAGCGTTATTCTTTTAGATTTTTTCGTAATTCCGTAAAAGTCAATAATTCTGAAGATGCTTGTCAAATAAGGTTCGTTATAAATTTATCAAATTCTAGGCACTCAAAAATTGACAGACTTTGTAGAGTAGTGCGGAGTGCCACTGGGATTTGTTCCACGTGGAATATGCTTCACACGTGCTATAGATTTCCAGCCCCAGATTTAAACCAGCGTTGCTCATTTTTGCTATTTGAATTTATATTTAAGAAGCAAGAAACATCCAAGTTTTCCAACTATTCGGCTAGGTGTGCTAGCGAACAAAATACGGATAGTGAGTGAGTGAATATTAACGTCGCACTGATTAGCAACACGAGGGCTAATTTTACGACGGTCCGCGTAATTTTGAACCATGGTCAAGTGACGCGTACGACACCTGAGCTGACACCCCCTCTCATAACTACCACATTACACCAACGGGAGGACGTTTGAGTTCTCGACAGATTTAACGTGCATCGCTCCCCTACACGGCGGATCTTTAGTGGTACTGGGATCGAACTCATGATACGCTAGCAATGATCCGATGCTTAGACCACTTGGCCACAAAATACGAACACTGGCATTTGTATATATATATATATATATATATATATCATGTCCCTCGACTACCTCCACCCACATACATGTATACGCTTATATATTCGACATAAAAGGTTTGCATCTTTGTATCAAAGTAATGTTTCTACATTTCATTGATTATTTTCATGAACTTTGACAAAATATACAAATTTTCTTCAATTTTTGCTGGTTATGTAAACTAATATATTATTTTGTGTGCTAAATTTGTGACGGATCTATACGCGACCTTCTATTAATAATCATCTTGGGTATTCTTTGGACCAGAAAAATTCACCAATCTTCTCCTAAAGAAGGAAACGTGATATGCAAATTAAGTTTATTATATATATTCCTAGTTCTCGAGTTAAGGAGGTTAGTAAATTCGAAATCAAGAGAACAGATAAACAGAAAGTTGGAAAGTTAGAAGTTTAGTTTACCAGAGGTGACAAGATAGTTACAAGGTGAAGATTACCATAAATTTTTTAAAAGTCCTTGTAAAAGTTTATAGTCAGGAAGTGTTAAACATAAGTTGATTTGACTAGAAGAATGTATAAGTTGAGGTATTGCCACCTTCCTATTACGTTGATGTTTAAAGTATTAAAGTTGTTAAGTGGACATTAAGTACATATTTTCTGTGTAAAGTAATTTTAACGAAGAATTGTAATATAAAGAAGTTATTTAATGTATTCTCCCCAAACAGAACACTCGTCTTTTCCCTCTGTTGTTTGACTGAATTATCTTATTTATAGTGTTAAATTGATTTGTGTTTAAATCGATTAAAGTAATAAATAAAATAATTGGTGTTCATCATGTCGAATGATCCTTTACTTTCTTCCACACAATTAGCTGGGTCACAGGGTAAAAAGAAAATATGTTCGTTTAAATTATACTAAAGCAAAACATTTATTTTGAGACAGAAAAAGAGTTTGGATCGGACAGATTCGATGGTGCGGGAAAAGAGAACTGGTGTTACGAATGTTGCAATGTACACTTACTATTCACTGCTCTCAGTACTCACTCATCAATAATCATCTACTTTGTTTATTTGTATTGATGAAAAATACATGGAAGTACATTTAAAGCGAAAACGCTTAAGACGAAATATGGGTTAATACAAAATAATACAACGGTCTAGATAAACTAATTTGTTTTTGCATGCATCTTTTCTCCTAACACGAAACGAAAATCGCTTAACACATAAAAATGTTCCTCCTAGGGAATGAAAGTTTCTTGTATTATTGGCCATCCTACCGTATAATTGGAAGAAATTGCTGCAGTAGATGATGATAATGTGTATACAGCCCCAATAATGGTAGACAAAGACATTTTGGGAGTTTGTGCAAAGCTCAACAAATATCATCGATGAGGATTCCGACGATGAAAATGAAATGAATAACACAGATCTCTTGTTTCTACATGATCCGAATTGAAAAACGTCATGAAACGTATGCGCAGTTATCCCAACTGGTGGTACATCCCACTGATGGAATGAATAACAAAATGGCTAACATTGTTCTCTTTGTTGACAGTTTTATGCTAAAAACATAGTTAAGTAATATATCAGATTATTTCCCAAAAACTCAATGTCTTGTTTTTTAAGAAAACTGAGAATTTGGTTTTAAATTTCTTTAAGTTATTGTGAAAGTTGAGTTTCATTAATTTTTATGATAGATTTTTATAATTTTTATGATTTTTATTATACAGGGTAATTTTTTTTTTTGCAATGACATTTAACACGAAAAAATATTTCAGTCCCTTCAGTTTCGTGTTCAGCGCGATTTTCAATTTTATTTTATATATATATATATATATAGGTCTAAGACTGTCTAACTAAAATTAAGTCTTCCATTTTCTTTCAAAAATTCACCAATATTAAAAGTTTATACTATTTTCTTTTAAATTTTTTTTCTTAATTTGCATACGGTAGATATTCTTTTTCGCATATGTAGGTCCCGATTAATAACAATTCTTTTCTCCTTTGTAACCCCGAACCACCCAAACATATATCTTTAACTCAGCTTCCTGCGTATAATTGATCTAGGTACCAGATTTCAGTTGGTTGCTACAAGAGCAAATCTGAAGTATGCTGGTGTTTGACTCTGTTCTATTCGTAATAAATTGAAAATAGCTATAACCTGTGGAAATTTCATATCTGGACTTTCGTTATTCTGGAACTTCTACAAACTGAATCTGATCATAAATCTATGATTTTAAAAACAATTTGAATCCATCAACACGCCATTATAATTCATCAGTTAAATAATGCTCAGTATTTATGTTTACAAAATCGTTACCTCGAAAGGTTTTGCTACCAAATTTCTACTTTTAGAAACTGCAGATGCTTTCAGGATTAGTTTTAGTCAAATGTTCAAGGAAGTTAAGTACCTCTAGCTATTTTAATTTGTTTGCCAAATTCTAACGCAGACTTTTTTGTTACACATACCGCGGAATTTGTATGAAAATGTATTTGATTTAGCAGTATAATTGCACGGTTTCTATTTTTTCTCTGATTTTGGGAATGTATAATTTAAGGAAGCCTGTGATTCACAAAATTCTAAATGTACAAGGAAATGCCAGGAAAAAAGGAAATACACTTTTAATAGACGATGATTCTTCCAACACCTAAGTTAAAAGTTTATAAAAAAATGCATTTTGCCTTTCAAATACGATCAGGCATAATAGAATATAAGCAAGAAAAAATTTTATTACGGTAATATCTCTATCGATACTAGAAAATTTGAAATGAAAAATATTTTTTATAACAAATTGTTTCTGCAGTGGTGATTTGCTGATATGGAATGATAGTCAAAAGTTTATACGTTCCTTTGCTTTATTTGTTTTTCTTTCTTGAAGTACTTGTATTGAAGTCACCATTTTTATCCAATTGAAAATTAAATTTTAAGGGGACACGGTACGATTCAATTGACGAAAATCGGTCAAAAAATCAAAAAAAAATTGTTTTGCCTAAATTATTCCTTATACATTTCTCTATTATCTCACAAAATTTCAGAGCTCTAGATTAAAAAAATCCAAAGTTGTGATAACTAATATGCTCGCCAGAATTCACATTCTGACATCATTTTGCTCTAGCAGACGCACTTTTCATTTTTTAGCCAATTTAATTAATTCTAACACAGCTAAGTGGTTTTGAAATAAAGTGAAGAGATTGTAATCCATTCAAATTGTTTGTTTACATTTGCTGAGCTATACTGCGTTCTTTATTCTGCTAATTTTTATTTCATATTTTTGAAATATTTAGTTTCGGTTTACCAAAAAAAGTCTTTTTCAAGACTAATTATTTAATCATTATCAGCTTAACAATTTTTTTGTATATATAAACGTATTCTAATACAGCATTTTAATAGTTAAACATGCCTCGCACGAAGAGGAAAAACAAATCAAGTAAAGTGAGTATTCAAAAGCGATGGTGCACTGAAACAAAAACTGAAAGCAATATGGACATTTCAGAGCACAATTCAAATGTTGCTCAACACTCAAGTGGTGATAGCATTTTAAAAAATGAAAGAGTTTCTATGCAAGAAAAAAGTGTACTAGAACAAGAAAATGTTGCTGATACCTATGATGGACCAAGTTATATAATTGTTGACAAAAATGCCTTGTGTGATATTTTCAAGTATACTTTTTGTGGTAGCTGCAACCAGTCAACTTTAAAACTTGAATTTGGACATAAATATGGATTTTCTCATCAATTGAAACTGGTATGCAAAACATGTTCTGAGCAAAAAATGGAATGCTTTACATCTCCAAGACTTGAAAAAAAAATAAATACATCTACACCTTTCGATGTGAATATTCGTGCTGTTCAAGCATTTCTTGCTTCAGTGGGGGCCATGCATCGGTTGAAAAATTGTGCATGTTTCTCAGTGTGCCTTTAATGTCGAGTAAAACCTTTTTAATGAAATTAAGTTCTGCATTAACTCAGTGCTCACTCTCTTGCTTCCCAAACTGTGTTGAACTATGTACATAACAGCGTTCAAAATGTATACAACAAATTGAATCAAAATGGGTCAAATACTGTTACTGATATTGATGTTTCTTTTGATGGGGCATGGTTGACCGAGGACACACATCCCAAATCGGTATTGGCTGTGTAGTCGACACTTTAACAGGATATGTCATTGACTATAAAATTATGAGCAAGTACTGTCCAACATGTATAAGTGCGAAAAATGAATTAGGCGAAACTACAGCCACAAAAATTCCTCCCAGATTAACCACGTTGGGACATCAGGAGCAATGAAAATGAAGGCTGCAGCTAAAATTTGGTTTCGATCAGAAGCATGTGGTTTCCGTTACACAACATTGTTATCTGATGGTGATGCTAAAACTCGTAAATTCTTAAATAGCCTAAAAATATATGGACCAGATGTTGAAATTTTGAAAGAATAGTGTATTAATCACATAAGCAAAAGGTTAGGCACCGGCTTACGCAATCTTGTGAAAGATTGCAGAGCTAAAGGTATCACTTTAGGAGGAAAATCTTATGGCAGCCTAAAAGAGACAACGATAAAATAACTAACGCAGTATTATCAGAAAGCTATTCTGGAAAATAAAGGAGATATTCAGGGCATGAAAAAATCTATATATGCCACGCTTTATCACAGTGTCTCGACGAATAAAAATCCAATGCACATGAAATGCCCTCCTGACAAAGATTCGTGGTGTTTTTATAGAAGAGCCTTAGCTAAAGGTGAAACACCTGCACCACATAAATTTAAGGTGACAGACAGACCACCTTTAAAACTAAATTTTCGGTCAAAATATCGATTTATCGTTTTTGATCAAATATTAAAATTCAATCTTTTATCTTTCTAAATCTGTGAAAATTTTGTTTCTAGCTTAATTAGAAGCCTAGTTACAGCTTTTTTTAATATTACTTGATCATGAATTTTTCTGACCGGAAATGCCTTTCTGCTAACCGGAAGTGGCCCAAATTGTTTGTTTACGTTTCTCTTTCATGGTATATGACATGAAATATGAAAATTAATATACAAATATTTAGTCAGAAATTAAAATAGAATATTTGAGAATAAATATAAATATATTTGGAAATACATTTTTCCTTTTTTATGTATGAAATCTGGCATCAAATTTGTTGTTTAGTGACTTTGTTTACATATATGTTTGATTTTCATACTGAAAGAATCGACAGCGTAAAAAGTTATTTAATAATTCTATTCTGTTTTATTTTTGCTTGAAAATGGTTAAAAGTATTGCTAGAAAGCGTAAGAGACAATTTTTTGGAAATAAATACACAAAAATTTCCGAAAATAACAGCAATTCAACACCTGTTCCTAAATGCACTGCTAGCTCTTCAAAATTGGGAAATGAGAGTATGTAAACTGCAGAACAAATGCCTGGTCCTCTGTTTGGTAACAGAATCATTGATCTTGAGCTTATTGTGGATGCATTTTCTGAACTTTGCTGCCCAAAATGTTTTGCTGAAAAAGTAGAGCTTTTTGAGGATTCCCTGTATGGATTTTGCTCTCATTTTACACTAAAATGTAAATGCTGTGACTTTTTCTTTGCATTTGCTTCATCAAAAAAAGTTGTAAATGCACCAGTCATAAATACCAGGCTAGAATATGGTATGCGGCAGATAGGCAAGGGTTTTGCTGGTGCATTTAAATTATGCTCAACATTAAATTTGCCTCGACTGACAAAAACTGCTTTCAAAAATCAGGAAGCAAAGCTTTTAAAAGTGGTTCAGGAAGTAGCTGAGGAGTCCATGAAAAAAGCTGCTACTGAAATTGTAGATATAAAACAATTTTTCATCTGATTTTGTAAAATGTGGCATATCTGTGGATGGCACATGGCAGCGTAGAGGCTATACGTCTATGTATGGTTGTGTTGCTGCAATATCAGTTGATACTGGTAAGGTGTTAGACGTAGAAGTTATGTTGTCCTACTGTCCTACATGTAAGAGACTTCAGACTATGCCAAGAAACTCTGAATATGAGTCGTCAAAAGCCGACCACATATGTCAGTGTAACTTCACGGTATCTTCGTCAAAAATGGAAATTGTGGGGGCTTCACGAATATTTCTTCGTTCAGGAAAAAACCGCAGACTTCAATACACGCAATATTATGGGGATGGTGACTCAAAAGCTTTCATGAGTGTGAAAGACACTTATGGAATGAACAGTGTGACAAAGTTTGAGTGCATTGGCCATGTACAAAAGAGAGTGGGCTCGCGTCTAAGAAAGCTAAAAACAAAAACTAAAGGACTGTCTGGTAAAGGCAAATTAACTGATAATTTTATCGACTGACTTCAAAATTACTACGGAATTGCTGTACGCAGTAATGTCGGTAACTTAAATGCCATGCAGCAAAATGTAATTGCTGCGTTATATCACTGTGCATCAAGTGATAAGAAACCGATGCATGGTCAGTGCCCAATAGGGAAAGACAGCTGGTGTTATTTTCAGCGGGGGGTGGCAAATGGAACAAAATGTACCACAAAATATGCTGGTTTATCAAATGATGTTTTAAATAAAATTAAACCAGGAACTATGCGACAAACAGATATTAAGTAAGTGCTTACATGGACGCACGCAAAATGCAAATGAGTGTTTTAACGGCAAAAAGTTCCGAAAGAAGTATTTGTTTCGCTCAAAACAATTAAATTTGGGTCGTATGATGTTGTTATACATTTCAATGAGGGATTAAATGGGTGCCTCAAAGTTTTTAATAAGATGAATATTGAAAATCCTGGGGTGTTTACCTTACGGGGATATAAACATTTAGATAAATGCAGAATCCGTGAATCGATTCATAACGCAGACCCCAAAACAAAGAAACATAGAAAAATTTTAAGAGCCCTTAAAAAGAAAAAAAATATTGTTTTAGAAGTTAAAGATGGAGAGAATTATAAATCTGGTGCATTTTAATAAGAAAGTGTTTTTCTTGTAATCAGATTAGTTTAATGTTATTTTTTTGTTTTCTCAAAATGAGTTTTTTTACATTTTTTCTTACCGCAAAACACAATATCTCAAAAATTTATGCTTGGATCAAATAAAAATTTTATATATATGTTTTTTTAAATACTAATACAGGGAATAGACCTCTCTTAAGATTTTATGTTGAGTAGAAATTTTTTTATACAGCAATAAAGTGAAAATTACAATAGCTTTTAAAGAAAATTTCAACGTTAAGAAGCTCGAAACACAATAGCTTCTCACGTAATTGTTATATTACCAAAATAAGTGTCTATTCCCTAGATAAGGTTGTATGCTATATTATTCAATTTACAAAATGTCAATATATTTATTTTATTTTCAGTTATCATGTTTTGCGTAAAGTCTTATTTTTGCTTATTTTTTCATAAAATACCCCTTTCACAGAAAAAATGTGCACTAATAAGACTTTACTTGGGTGTTTTTCTGATTTTAAAGACCCATAAGGTCATAAAATATGCATTAACAGGCAAAATTCAGGTTAATTCAAAAAATTTTCTTCGAAGGTGTTCTGTTACCTTAATATTGGAACACCAATAAATCCAGATTTCTTGACAAAATTTTTTCCAACATATCAAAGTTCAGCTTCTGATAGTCTTTTGAAAGGATGTGCCAGATGTCTGACTCAGAACAGCAACGAGAGTCTGCATAGCATGATTTGGAGTAAGTGCTCTAAAGAAACATCAGCGAAATTACGACGAGTAAATATAGCTGTTTCTGAGGCAGTATCAGGGTATAACTTTGGTACTTTGAAAGCCTTAAAAGAAATACAAGAGGCAGCTAATTTGGATTTTGGTGAAGAAGCAGTAAAAATTGCTGCACGTGATTACAGACGTAAAAAAGAAATCGCCAAAATAATCTTGCTTTTCGAATAGCTCGTCGAAAAGTAAAACTAGCCAATATGCGAAAAGAAAATTATTCAAAGAAGAAAGAATGGGTTACATATAGTCCTGGGTTATTTTAAACATAATTGTAAAAAAATATATGAAGATATAAACTAGAATTATTTTAAAATCATCGTAAAATGGGTTGTATGTTATTTATCGCATTTTTTTAAAAATGTAAGGTACTGAAAATTTTAAATTTTAAACATAAAAAATTATAATTTTCATAGAATAACTTTATAAAACTTTTATCATGTGCATGTGTTATGCACAGAAATTTTTTAGTAATTTTATTTCACTTATATATATATATATATATATATATATATCTTTTTACAGTAAATAAAAACTTTAAATTGATTTATCTCAGAACAAAAAAATCGTTTGTTTTCTTTCATGTAAAATGCTAAGGCATTTTTTCTATTGCATGAAATGTTTTGAATTTTGTTTTACAGATTGCTATTAATATATATAACAAAAGTTGGTATGCATTTTTGAATCAAAGCAATACTTATTTTTTAAAAAATATTTGAACTTAGAATTTATACCTTTTTAGGGATTTTTTCATAATAATTCATAAAAAAATTGTTTTTAGGAATTTGAATCATGTTATCCCGAAACCCATATCAACTTTTATTGTACATGGTTTGACAAATATGTAAATCAAATTTCCTGTGTGTACGTCAATTATTGTACGAGAAGTAGCGTTTTAAAATTACCTCAAAGATTTTTAAATCTTTTTTTTAAAAATTTAATTGATTGCTTTTTGTGATATTTTGAGCAAATCTTCTGTCTTACGTATTACATATACATAGGTTACAAGGAAAAAAATTGTAAAAACCATAAAATCAAAGATTTTTGTTTAAATCGTACCGCATCCCCTTAAATGGTTTCATAATTTAAATGTCATTTCCAATTTCGAGTGGGAAATTAATATATTCCTTAGATAATCTTTATAAAAGACTAAGGAATAACGAATCAAGTCATTTGTGTATCTGAAAAATCGTAACTATGTAAAAATTCTATTTAAGTTCATTAGGAATTTCACCTGGTATCTCGCCTCCCATACAATTATTTACACTAAAAGAAATTTGAATTATGAAAATCGACGCCAAAAATGCAAAATAAGACGTTCTGTAGTGTATAATAAATAAATTAATTACCTTATACGTTTATAGAACATTTCATAATATGTATATTGAGAGCCTGAGAGTGTAATTTACCTAGTTTACAAGAAAATAAGTATTGTAGGCTGTATGAATACATAGGTATCAAATCAAAATAGCAAATCTAAAATAATTCTTCAAAAATATCTTCAGCAACATTGATATATGTTACTATATACACTGAGGTGTCACGGAATTAGGGATAGCAAGAGCTATGCCAATTGTGTAGCTCTGCGCATCATTTATGCGCAAATGGGGGCGCTGTGGTAGTTGCATATATAACGTGTACTGAGGTTGTTCTGAATTAGTTGGAATTGCCAGTATGGGTAAACTGTCTCATATCGCGAACATATCGTAGGCCTGAATGGGCCATTCAATTTCTGAAATCGTCAGATATCTAGGATTTTCAAGATTGACAGTGTCAAGAGTAAAGCAAGAATACATGGATGATGGCCAAAAAGAACCAACGATCCGGAAAACTACAAAGGACAATTAGCCTTGACACTGCTTGGTGAGAGACAGCTCAGGAGTATTGTAAGTAGCCATTGAAGCCAAACATTAGCTAAAGTCCCCCCCCCCAGTTGAATGACGGTGCCAGTCGTACAGTCAGTAAACGGACTGTGCAACGTTCGCTTCACCGTATGGGTTTCGGGAACCGTGGACCTATGAGGGTACCATTACTCAATTCTCGCCATCAGGCTGCACTTCTCTCCTGGGCAAGACAGCACAGAGAATGGAGTACATAGGACTAGAAACAAGTAGCATGGAGTGATGAATCTCGATTCCGACTAAGAAGAGAGGTTGAAATTATGGCGTCAGGCTCATGAAACCATGGATCCTGCATGCCAGGTTGTAACTGAATCAGGTCATGGAGTTCAATCATGGTCTGAGGTGTTTTTTCGTGGCATTGTTTCGGATCTTTGGTGCGTGTACCAACCTCCCTCAGTTGAATTCGGTACGCAGAGTTGTTGAGTGATCACCTCCATCCGTTTATGTTTTTCTGTTATCTGCAAGGTAATGGAGTTTTCCAGCAAGACAAATGTACTTCTCACGAGTTCCGGTTGGCTTCTTATAGGTTTGGATGTGCATTCCTCTGACTGTTCTGTCATATATTGGCCAGCTAGAAGCCTGGACATAGATGTTTTGGTACAAGGCGTGAAAGGCAATCACACAGCACAAAAGTATCTTACTGAATTATGAACAGCTTAAGCCAATATTGGTCAAGTCATTCCCGTGGAACGTTTCCAGAAACTTCTTGAATCCCTGCGTCGACATGTGGCAGACGTTATCAAGCCCAGAGGATGCCCAACTCGTTACTAGGAACGTATCCCTAATTTAGCGGCACTTCAGTGTATATAAAGGAGAAAAAAAAGAGGGACTCCCCCACCCCACACACACTTTCTTACTCTCACACATCACGATATTTCCAGACCTGTATACTTGAAACTTGGTAGGCATGTTCTTTTAACGGTGTAGAGTTCCTCTAAGAAAGGGGTTTGTGAAAATCGAACCCTAAGGGGAGTTGCGAAGTGTTAAGTGCCGCTATACAAAAATATTCCTGTTTTTGAACTGTTAGACCTACAGACTCGAATTTCAGTCGGTATGTTCCTTTTTTAGAGTAGAGATCCTCTGCAAAACAGGTTTTGCAAAAATGGACTCCTAAGAGGAGATATTGAGGTGTTAAATGAGGGTTAAGGATAAATATTTCCATTTTTCAACTATCAAATCTACAGACCATATTTAGCAGGCATATTCCTTTTATTAAGAAGTGACCCTCTATAGAAGGGTTTGAGAAAATCGACCACCCAAAGAAGGGTGGCGAAGGTTAAGTGTCGTTAGATATAAGTATTCCCGTTTTTTAACTATTAGAGCTAAGCATCTTAAATTTGGCAGGTATTTCTTTTGCAGTGAGTAGAGATCCACGACAAAAGAGGGTTTGCAAAAATAGACTCCCAAAGGGTTCGCAAGGAGTTAAAAGTGCCTTATAGATAAATATCCACGTTCTTTTTTAACTATTGGACCTACATACTTGAAATTTTGCAGTCTTGTTCCTTTCATGGAGTAGAAATCTCTTAAGAAAGGATTTTGCAAAAATTGGTCACTTACGAGTGTGGCTTTTTCTGAACTTCTGAGCCTACAGCCTTCAAATTTAGAAAACAAGTTACTTTTGCTGAGCAGAGATCAACTAAGAAGGATAGTTTTTAAAGTCAACCTCCAAGGAGTTACGGAGGGGGGGATTATAGATAAAAATATCCTTTTTTTCAATTATTAAACCTATAGACAAATGTCCTTATTGAATTTGCAATTTAATTAAAATTAGCTCATTAAAAATGTTTTTATCATATAAACTCTATTGTTTTATTCTACAATTCAACCTTACGAAAAAGGGTCAGGCCAGCTAGTATACATATACGTATATGTACTCGTATATCATTAAAGATTCAAGATATCAGTCAATGCGTTCAAAGCCATTATTATCCCAATACCTATAATAGAAGTTAAGCACTCAATTTAAATCTTGATCATTAAAAAGTGGAATAAACGGATAATATTCCCTGAAACGTAAGCACTTTAACATCATTAAAATTCGAACTGTTCTCTAACAAAATTCGTGAGATTTAATGTCTTCGAAGTTCTTATATGCTTTTTTTTTTCTTTTAGCCCCTTTTTGAAAAAAAGTATAAAATAACACGCTTGTGTCATCGTTTTAGCCTTAGGTGCTTATTTTACGTATATGTTAATTAAAAATAACTTTACATACTTTTAGTAAAAGGAGAAGAAATTATTATGAGAAGGTTTCATAGGATTTGCCTTTTATTAAAAAGACGTAATAACATTTTGAAATATAAAATAATATACATATGATTCGATGCTATATATTTAAAACTGTTTATTATTTATTCAATTATAATAGGTTGTTGTAATAGTGTATTACGAATAAGTGAAGAATATTGTGTGATATAAACGTAGTGAATTTTTTAAATTGTATTTTTCCAAAATTAAAATATTAATCAGCGTGTATTTTATTAATATTTACTAGATACGCACTGATATATTTGATTTTGTTTTTGTGTGTGAGCGTGTAAATAAAATAACTAAAAAATAAGTTGATTCTCACCATGTGTTTGTACTGAAGTATAATTGAAGATATTAAACTTTCTTTAAGCTTCGGTGATATTGTTTAGTGGAAATTCTACATTTTTAAGCAAAAAATTGTTTAGTCATCTATTATTTATGTATTTGTTAATAAAATTCTATTAATGACATAAATAAATTATGAATCTAACTTTCTAGAATGGAATTTTTTATGGCTATAAGTCGGACCTGTAAGTAGAAGCTTCAAATCTCCTGATAATTCGAGGACGTGGTATGTTTTAATGATTTGGGAATCTTGAGAAAGATTTATGTTATGCTATCTAGTATTTATTCATTTTTGAGTAATTTGTTGAAACATTTAGATAAAGCTATTGAAAATTTGAGGTGTAAATAATTAATTGATAAATTCTTCTCTTCTACACACTTTGTATAATGTGTGTTTATAGTATAAACTTCTGAGCAATTTTAAACTACCATGCTAGTGTTAAGTAGTCTTTCTAGGGAAATGTTGACTTTAAAAAATGAACTATCTGAAATTAAATTATTCAGAACCTTTCTGTTTTCTTAAATTTTAAGAGAATAACTTTATTACATAAAAATTTAAAGACTTCCTTGTGTAATAAATAAATAGTAATTGGTGAAAAGGATAAAATGAATTAAAAGATCAAAAATATTCTGTTATTTGTTTCTAATAATAATTCTCCATTTTTTTCTCACAACAGACATGCGTAATATTACTAATATTTTACCTTCTACCTATTTGAGTTTATTTTATAGGATATTAATATATGCATTACACATGCATTTTTCTCCCACAATCCCTTTAATTACTTTAATAAAAAATTCTAAGCAAAATATTTGGATTAAAATATTTATTCCTGAATAGGTTTTTGATTATTATATAAAAAAACTCTTAGAAAAACAGTTAACACTTGGCTTAGAGCACAATACTTTTATTTATATCAACTACATTACTGTGAATAGAAACCGCTTTTTCCCCCTAAAAGGCTAAACTGCTTTCTGACCATAAGGTTAAACTATAGCATGCAGCTAAGGCCTCCTGATCATATGGTATTCCCATAAGGCTAAACTGCTTCTTTGAATCCCTTTTGAAATTTGGGTTATAGCATTTATTTTTATTAATATCAATACATTACTGTTAATATAGAAACTTCTCTATATTTTTCCCATAAGGCCAAGCCACTACCTATAGTGGCTTAGCCCCGCAAAAATAGAAATCACAGTTTGGGTTTGCGTACGTATGAAAGTTTACCAAGTATTACCTGCAGTTTTCTGGTTTTCGAATAACAACCCTAAAGGAATGGACATCTCATATGATTTTTACCACTTCACTCCCTTTTGACAAATAAAAATCCTCTAATCGTTCATGTAATCTTATCACGCATCGTATCATAGCTTCCGTAGTACAAATTAAAGAAGCCCACTCCGGTATTCGATAATTGCATTTCAGATACCGATTACAATCTTTGTTGATAATCCATAGGGGACATGATGCAATGAGTGTTATTTGAAAGAAAGTGGACAAACACATATATATTAGAAGAATGGAATAGTTAAATGTTATCTTACATTATATTCTGAGAATTTAATTTCCTTATATATGTTTTAAAAATCACTTTATTGAATGAAAAGTATACTTTATTTTCTTTTTATCGAGATAATTTTTTTAAAAAATAAATTTGACCTCTAATATTGAATCAGTCTTAGCATTATAAAATCGATGAGAAGACAAAAGTACATTCTAATTTATCACATTTATGAAATAATGAGAACTACACCTGAATGTTGTTATATTCTCGTAATGTACTGGCATGTGAAGATTTTAAAAATATAATAAAATGCATGGAAAAACAAATGGTTTTAACAATATAATTTTATCTTTTAAGGTATATAAGTAAAGGATCCTATTAACATAAAAATTGTGAAACATTTTAATAAAAGTCCTTGAAATATTTTACTGAAGTACTATACAGTGCGAGGAAAACATTTTCTGCTATATTCATCAAAGTTATGTTTCTTCATCTTCTTAAAATAAATAGAATCTAAACTCTAACAAACTTTTGCGTGCGAACATAAGGATTAAGACAAAGGTAGCAAACTTTATGAAGAATAAGATACAATATGAAAGAAAAATAACACTCTCATACATCATCACTTCACTACTGAAGTGAAAAAACGGAATCGTTTATTTTTACTCGTAATATCAATATTGATATGTAGGATTCAAAAGTCCCCGGACTAAGTCTATGACTCAGTGCTTCTCAAACTTCTAATATTTGCGACCCAACATTCAATCGTAATATTCATCGCCTCCCCCACACAATAACAATGTATTGAATTCAATAGTACTGGGTGTTTTCAAAAGAATATTGGAGTTTTAACGCTTTTAGTATTTGTTACATCCTAATAATATTATAAATGGAAATATATAAGTTTGTTTGTTTTTACGCTTTCACGCCTAAACCACTAAACCGATTTTAAAAATTATTTCACCAATGGAAAGCTACACTATCATCGAGTAACATAGGATATATTTTATTCCTGTATTCCTACGGGAGCGGAAACTATATGGGTGAACACTAAATTGAACGCCAAGCTGAACTTGGTTACTGGCGACCGATGCTTCCACGAGACATAGTGTTACGCGCACATGATAATACGCTGACACGTGTCATACGTTTTGTTATGATAATTTATCTCACTGTTCAATTAAGTAGGTCATCAGCTATTTCCGATGCACTTTTAAAAATAATAAATGAGAGCTTCAGAAACAAAAAGCAATGCAAGTAACAAAAAATTTATAAGTTTTACAGTTAGTTTTAATCCTTTTTTCTCTTTATTTATTTATATTTTCTGTCACATTTAAGCACTAGTTATCCTAATTCTAATCCCAATAATATTGTAAATACGAATGTGAGTTTGTTTGTTTGTTACGCTTTCACACCAAAACCACTAAACCAATTTTAAAAATTATTTCACCATTGGAAAGCCACATTATCAGAAAGTAAAATGGGGTATATTTTATCCCCATATTCTTACGGGAACTACGCAGGTGAAACCGTGGGGCGCTGCTTAACCCCGCCAAGTTGGCGCAAAATTATGCATAATAACAGAAATTTTAATAAAATGTTTCTCACATTTGTAACAAATAACTGAAACATATATAGTGTAACTTAATATCTGTACTAAAAGCAATTATTTAAATTGTTTTTTATTAAATGTCGAACGTTTATTACGTTACATTTATTAAATGTCAAACTCAAACTTTGAGAAATATTGCCAAGTTGGCTAAAAACTTCTCTTTTCCGACAATCCGAGAAATAGAGATTTTTTTAATGTTAACGCATTAACAGGTTATTTTTTTTTGCTCAAAATGTTTTTAAAAATGGCAGATTTTTTATTTTTTATAACTAAGCATATTACTTAATAGAATAAGATAATGGAAGAATTTTATTTTAATTTTCTAGTTTTCGCACTATTTTTATTTTATAATTGTGGAACACAAAGACTCCTAAATCTTCCACTTTTATAAGTAAACTCTGCATGTTATGAAGAATGTTTCATATATCTTAAAAGGATTTCTCTCAAACTTTAAGGGGACTTGGCACCTTTTAAAAGCCGAAAATCGATGAAAATATCGATTTTTCAATTTTTACTTTAAAATGTAGTTTGATACCTCTGGCATAACTGTTCGAAGTTTTGAAACGATTTGATTATTTTAAATGTAGTGAAATGCATTTTAAATATTTTGACAGCTGTTAGAATGCCACACCCACCTCAATGCTTACACTTTTTTACTTGAGATTAAATCCAATATTTTACATAAAGAAACTACACAGAGAAGAGGAACCCGTTAAGCTGCAACTGTAACTATCAGTCAAGTTGTTTGTTTACATTAGCTTTGCCAATTTCGCTCGCTGTGTGTTTTTTAGTTTGATCACTTTTATTTCATAGAAACCTAAAATAGCATTTTTTAATGCTATTTAAATCATAATTCATTCATTCTTTTAATTTTATTAGTTATTATTATCGCTAATATGCCTCTTAGGAAACGTTCATTACGTGCTTTGCAAATGAATAAATAGCGATGGCGTAAAGAGAATGTTGATTGTGAAGTGATTGAACATTCAGTAGTGTCAAATGCACGCCTAGAAAAATTAAATACTGTGGTAAAAAAGGATACCTCTGCTGTTGCATATTATATATTGGTGGACTTCAACCAAGTTAATAATCTACTTCTAAGTGCTAATTGCCAATATTGTGAAAAACAATCTCTGATACTGGAGCTTGGAGCCACACAAATTGGGATTTTCATACAATTCAAAACTAATGTGTAGCAACTGTGATGAAAACAAAACTGTTGTGACAATGATAATTGTAACAGAAGAAAAAAGTTTAAAGATCATTAAATTTTTAAAACAACTTAATTTTTTTAAATTTTTATTAAATTTAGCTTTTTTATGATGACATTTCTTTGTTTAATTTTAACTGTTTATAATATACACAAAGGATATTTCAAAAATTAAATTTCAACAATTAAATAAAGAAAAATTGAAAAAAGGTGCCTAGACCCCTTAAAAAAATTTCTTCTTCGTACTTCTTTTTAAAACGGTTGAAGGTTGTGTGTGTGTGCATATATATACATTCAATTTGATGCATGGTGCAATATTAAATCTTACATTTCAATCAGGACAGAAATATATAGGTCACAGGTTGACGACTCCTAATTTAAGAGAATGATATCTATAACTTATAATAATTTAATTATTTTTCTGTTTAAAATGATAAATCTATAAATTCTATTTGAAAATTAGTCGTATGTCATAAGTAATAGTTAACCATATTTGAAGTATTGAAATCAATACCACATAAAAACATGATGATGTATTTTATACTTTCATACTTTTTCATATTTATTTTACTAATAAATAACAGAAAAGTGTAAAAATGAGTTTAAGTTACTTCTAAAAATAGTTAAATGGTGCGATACAGTGTTAATGACTATCCAAACATGACTAGTTTCAGATGACGGTTTTATTCTTGCTAAATAAAATTGCTGTCATATGTCATTAACTGTAGTTAATATTTAAAAAACCAGTAAGCCGCCAAATTACTTTCGGAATCTAAACGAGTAATTTAAGATATTTTACTGCTACATTAAAAACATACACGGAATAAGTGTGTGTACATCAAAATTCAATAATTTTTATTTTATGACTAAATGGCCGAGGTGATATTTCTTGTGTTTTTTTTATTCCCTCTATAATGTTAAGCGTGAATGGAAGTCTTTGGAATTTTTGTGTTTTAACATTTTACCTTTCAAAAAGTTACTTTGTGTAAACTTTTAATAAAATTGTTGTATATTTAATAGAAGTTTATGTATACATTTATTTACTTAGAATTATATTGAAAACATACTAAATGTTGTAAGAAAAATGCCATTGTTTACACAGGTCTCAATTATTGATCCTTAACTGAATTCTTTAGATGAGACACTATTTTACCTGTATTATTGCTATTGAAAATCGGGAGCGGCTTAGAATCGATGAAAAACATTTGTTAGATGGATGAGGTAAATTGAATTTCCACCCCTTTCAAAAAATATAACCATCTATTCTGGGCATTTCAATCAATGGTTTATCTCACATTCTATAGTTTATCTTTAGTATTCAGTCTTATCCTAATCATCGTTGTTTGCTCGCATTTAGGATTTTTTTGTCTTTGTGTGCGCTTTTTAAGACGCCTGAACATCAAAAATATTGGTAATAACATCAAGGCAAGTTGATTAAGACGCAAATACTAAAAAGGCAACTTTTATATGCAAGGGGAAAAAAAGGAGACAGAGCAGCAGCCACTGAAAATTTGACACGGATGAAACAAATAAACGTCGATGACGTTTACGAAATGATATAATTTTTGCTTGTAAATGCTCAATAATCTTTAATAATTCTGTGACATTATTCTATAATAATTCTTTTAAAAAAATGTTGCATAACAAATGAATTGGATGACACGGAAGACGACATCGTGTGGGAAAATGGTGACGTGAGCTCAATTTCTGAAATTCAGCTGTGGCATTGGAGTGTGTGACGAATCATTTTCGAAATATGATACTGACGGTTGGAGAAATTATAGGTTCGTGTATGTGTTTGAAAGTTTTAATTCTGGTAAAAAAAAATAATCGTTAACTTATTATTTCTCATTAATTTTTATTTAAAAAAATTTAAATATTGGATATTATGGAACCTTTACACATTTTTTAAAACTTTTTTTCTCAAAAACGGGAGATAATTAGGGGTAAATCTTAGAATCGATGACAACATTTTTTCACAAAAAAATTTGAGAATTTAGGGTGCGGCTTAGATTCTAGTAAATACGGCAGCTATTCACAATGATTCACTTTTATTAATTTAAGCTTTAGAACTAAGTATGCGATACGCAGACAAGACAACTGAATAAAAGGAAACGACAATTTATCTGAAATGGAAATCAACATTTGAAACTCGTCAAAAAGAAACTTTCTAATATCTTCTAATCGTGAACAAAATTCTTGAACTCACTAGCATGACTATATTGTCCGCATAAGAGCTACAAGGGTAGTCTTTTAAGTAAGGTCCGTTTTTTTTTTTAAATAACAACGATATTTGGGTTTAAAAAACCTTTATTTTAGGATTGTACATACTTTTGCATATTTTTCTACATAGTTACCGAGTTTATTAATGCAACTGTTATACCTTAGAACTAAGTTTTGAAAAACCTCTTCAAAGAAGTCTGCCGCCTAGTCGGACAGCCAAGAGTTCACGGCCGTTTTCACTTCTTCGTTGTCACTGAAGCGCTTCCCACCAAGACTGTGTTTGAGGTACCGGAAAAGGTGGAAATCGTTAGAGGAGCAGGGTCGAGGCTGTATGGTGCATGGTCCAAAACCTCTCAGCCAAAAGATTCGATTACGTCCTGAGTCATTTGAGAAGTGTGAGACCTTGCGCTATCGTGGAGGTGCAAAATACCTTTTGAAAGTATGCCACGCCTTTAAGAAGTGAAAGCGGCCGTAAACTCTTGGCTGTCCGACCAGGCAGCAGACTTCTTTGAAGAAGATTTTGAAAACTTAGCTCTAAGGTATGACAAGTCCATTAATAAACTTGGCAACTATATAGAAAAATAGGAAAAAGTATGTACAATCCTAAAATAAAGGTTTTTTGAAACAAAATATTGTTGTTATTTTTTAAAAAACAAACGGAAACTCTTAAAAAACAGCCCTCCTACTTTCCAATTCACTGGGTATTTATATATGCCATTTAGTAGTGACGATCATTCAAAGCGTTGAGTTGTTCCAGCTTAAAGTTCCAATTGGATTGTACGGGGATAATCCCGAATTAGAGAGTATAAACCTCTTGGAAAGCCTTTTGTCATACAGGGTAGATAAGAATAAGTGAAAGACGAATTTGGCCTATTATTTCTAGGTCGTTATAAGGTATTTCTATAAAAATTCCAGTAATCTTTTAATATTTGGCTGTTTTATGAAATCTATAATAAAATTAATATATAGAGTATTTAGAAGGTTTCTTTTTTATACATATATTTCCTTCAGTAAAGTCTCGTTCTACATTTTAATATAGGGAATATAGAAATTTTTTTAAAGAAAATAAGCTTCACTAGTAGTTTCCAAAATAATTTTTTATTTTTTACCTATTTATGAACTAGTACCATATTATTTTAATTATATAAAACAAAAAGTATTTTATTGAACAGTAAATATTTTTTGGATATTTTTCACAAATAACTAGCAATCGAATTAAGTTGCTTAAAAAATCATTTTAGTTAAAGCAATTAAATTTTAAACAGATTTCTGAAAATTACAAATAATAATTACTGTTTAGATCTTAAAATCTCATTCATTAATTTCTGCATGAAGTAAACACATAAAATTTGTACCACAGATAGATAAATAATTTTAAAGATTTATTCAACATTTTAATGATAATGTAATATTTAAGTTTATCCCTTTTCGTTTTTTTCGGTAAACATTGTTTCCTTAATACCATCATTCATTTGGTTTTAAGCTTTATTTTCTTAATGGCTTCATAAATTGAGAAATTATTTCTGCTTATAACATAACAATTCATTTTTAATTAAAATATCACCCTTTATAATTCTATGTTTCAACTTAAATTTCAATTTTCCATGAAATTCCAACATTATTTTAATAGCAGGTATATTAATAGTATCGAAATTATTTACATTTAAATCATATAAATTTAAACTTCTTAATTAAAAAAACACGAAATACTTCAAATATAACAATTAAGTAATTAATTACTAAACAAATGTGTATAGAAGGTAGATCATCAAATTATTTTTCAGAATTTGTTTCATGAAGGTGAAACGTAGTATTCATTATCCGTACATAGTTTTACTAAGAATGGGAATGAAATTCCTTCTACGCTAATGAGGCAAGTCATAATGTAGCCTACCTAGAGTTTATTCCTCCGAAGCATCCAATTACATTTGTCAGTTATTTCCTACGCAGAATGACAGCTTCTTACAAGGTTTCTACTGCAATTTATCAGAGCTTCTAACAACTCTGGAATATTGTTACAATTCTGTTCTATATCAAGAGCAGAGAGAGATGAATGAGGTTTAAACAAAAACCTTTTCTTTTGGTCAATTGTAATGCCATGACCCATAGAGTCATTTTAAAGGATAAACATATATATTACTTTTAAATATTTAATTATTAGCCATTTTATGTTCTTTTCTTTTAATTCTAGTTAGAAATTATTTCAGTTGCAAAAAAAGTTATACTCACTAAATTTACTTGATAGCATTTTCGAAAAAGTTCTTAGCTTGTATGAAGTATAAAAACATATATATAATTCATTTTTAAAAAAAGCAGCATTAAAATTTTACTTTACTAACTAAATGAAAAATCAAATGAAATGATTTTAATAGCGTTTACTTTTTGACGGTTTTAATGTTAAATTCATATAGTATAGTGATTATATTCAATTACTTTTATTAAATTAAGGCATTCGGAGGTAAACTAATTTTGCTTCATAATTATGTTATTAGTGGGATTTGTGGTACTTCTATTTACAAACTGCACCAACTTTTATGTGATGTTTTTTGCATTTTGCTTTAAGTATGAATGTATATTAAGTTGTTGCTATACTTATCCTACTTGATCTTCAGTAACATCAGTTCGAAGCCTACGAAATTCATTATGAAAGATTACGGCTAGGTTAGATATACCATCTTAGCCTAGCATTGAGTACCAGTGTCCGAACCCTCTTCCCTTATTACTAATCTCTCGAGATCAATTCCGGCTAGCTGAATATTTCTAATGCCATATACGCTTACGAACACGAATGACCTCTCCGGGATTTGAGCCCGGGCCTTTCGGCACAGCAGGTTATGGCACTAACCACTATCCCACCTTGGCAGCTATATTATTGTGATATGAACTAGGGAATTTCTTTTATGCAGCCCATTCTAGAAAATACACTGCTGGTCACACAAAATGCAACACTAAGAAGGACCAGAGATATCACAGTGAAATTTATTTGGTAGAAAACATGTTGTATAAAGATCAAACGATTAAAATTACACACTCTTATGACGTGTAGAGGATGACAAAATCAGTAGTTAGTGTAGACACCATTTATGACAATAACCACTGTCAAACGCCTCAGCATAGAATCAAAGAGGCTTTGAATGTATCCTTCGGGTACAGCAGTCCATACGGCTTCGGCATATTGCCAAAATTGATCTGGTTTAACAACGGGTGGTGTATACCAGGCCAGTCATTGTGCAAGCATGAGCCACACGTTTTCGACTGGCGATAGATCGGAAGAACAAGCAGGTCAAAGAAGCAATTCAATCTGATGGGTAAACAAGAACTCTTGAACATTGCGTGCCGCGTCTGACCGCGCATTTTCCTGTTGGTACAAGCGCTAAATACATGAGAGGATCATAGGCTCCAACACTTTAGAAATGTAACGCTGGTTATTCAGTGTAAAGGCAATGAGTTCAGGTGCTGCAATGAAGTCCAATACCAACTCAAACCATGATACCGGGTGCAGAACCAGTGCGGCGATGCATAAAGCATCAGTTCAGTAGCCTTTCACCACGGTGTCTCTCAAGTCGAATCCAACCCTCATGATGTTGCAGACAGAAGCGGGATTCGTCAGTAAACACAATGTCTTTCTATTTGGTTGTTCATGCCTGCCGTTCATCTCACCATTGGCGGCATAAGCGTCTGTGGTTTCCATTCAAGTCTAAATGAAGCAATGGACTTCTTGCGGATATTCCCTTCTGGTGCAAACCATGTCGAATGGCACGAGAGGACACTGGACGATGAGTAACAGACTTAATCTGCTGTGCTATGGTTCGTGATGTGGCTGCGTGATCCATCACTGCCATGCTCACAATGCGCCTGTAAGCACGTTTAGTGGTGCAACGACGTGAGGTGATCGTCCCCGTCTATCAGTCGTTTCTTAGTAAATCCAACAATGAGAGATCCGCATCACAGTTGCTTGGTTTCGTCAAAAACATTGACCGATTTCTCTGAAGGATAATTTGGAATCCCTATAAGCTACTATTCCTCCTCGGTCAAATTCAGAGTATTAGTCAAAAGATACACGATGTCTTCCCTGAGGCATAGGTAAACTGTTTACGCTAAAAACTCACAAAAAACAACTGCCGTACTTCAAATCTCCAGTATGTTCTACCCTTATGTAGCTTGTGGCTTAGCGCTTGTAGGTGGCGCTACGGTCGCCCATGAACTGTGTCTGGGCTGTAATGCTAATGATTTGCATATTCCATTGCCATCGACGCTTGACGTAAATTTCATATGGTTTTGCATGCTTCCTCCAAGGTGTTGCATTTTGTGTGGTCAGTAGTGTATAATGCTTTCAAGCTTGTACAGAAACGCGAGAAGTAAAAATTGGTACAAAAATACACAAAATGTGATATATTGATCTTATACTGCTTTCATTTATGCTCAGATTAATTTTAGAGGGAACAAATAAAAAATAGTATTTGAAGTCATTAAAAAGGTTTGCAGAATTGAGAAAACATTAATGACATTTAAAGATGTACATAAGTAAATAAAATTCTTCCTTGAGTTACAATAATCATTGAATAGATACTATTTAAAATCCTTAATAACAAAGACAAATTTTCTGTTGTAGCTATTTACCCCTCTATTTTACCAAAATTAGATAAGATCTATTATATTTTTGAAAAAGACATTGTGTTTCAAAACACAGGTAGCATATAAGTATTAATGAAGTTTATAAATTGAAATGTCTTTAAATTATATGGAAAAAAAACATTTGAAGGAATTTTCTCTTAGTGATGACAAACTAGAGATTTTTCATTTTGCAACACATTTCGACAATTATATTGTTTTAGATTATTTAAGATATATACAGAGAGAGAGAGAGAGTCTGTGGGAATTAATTAGTAACTCCATACTTGCATATTTCTTTTTGTTTACTACAGCATATAACTAAGTTATGCATATTTATTTATTGAAAAAGTATTTAATTTCTTTATTAATAATTTTGAAGCAATTAAAATGAATTTAAAACAATATTATGTAATTCTATAGACAAAAAAAATTCAATTCTTATGAAATAAGTATTGATATGTTTATTAATTTTATTCGGCCAATCATAATCCACACTTTTTATTAAGAAAATAATGGAAAATGATTTTAAATTATGAAAAAACCGGACTATTAATTTTTATTTAAGATCTTTCGTAGAAAATAATAACGATATAATTGTATGCCAAATTATTTTTTCAAATAATGTGGAACTGGGAAAGAAGAAATAATTTTCCGATGTGATAGAACGGAAATTAAGTAGCGTTTTTGTATAAGATATTGTTTTAATTTTATGCATTTAAGGAACTAAATCCTATTTCCTACTTTTTAGCAAAATCATCTCTCTATTTCTAGCATAGATTTATAAATTACTACTTGTCTTCTTTATCTTGCTTTATGTGAGAACTAAATCAGCATATATATATTTTATGATCATATCATATACTTTCTTCAAAATTCATGTTGAAAATTTCTTCCATGTATCTGGTTGAAACAAGATGAGCCAGGATTGCTTTTGTGTTTAAAATAAAATGGATCAATACATTCTACAGAATATTGGGTTATTTTTTTTCAAAATGTTTTCTATTCCTTAAAGAAAATCAAATAGCTTCACTCAACTTACATATGCTACTTCTACCTATTTATAGAGGGGTAAAAGGGATACACTTTTCACGAGATCTCCAGAATTATTTTAGACCTATAGACTTGAAATTCGTCACACAATCATGTTCTTTTCATTAAACAGAGATCCGCTAAGAACGGATTTTCACGAAAATCAATTCCTAAATAGGGTTGCGAGGGAGTTATAACAATATGTCCCCTTTTTGAACTATTGCACGCTAATTCTTGACATTTAGAAAGCATATTTCTTTTATTGAAGAGACATCCGTTAAGAACGGTTTTTGAGGGTCTTTCATAGATAAGAAAATTTTCCTCATTTCAACTATAAGTCTTGACAGACTTGAAATTTAGTAAGCATGTATCTTTTGTTCGATTGATATCCATCAAAAAAGGGTTTACCGGAAATGATTTCCAAGGGGAAATGTGAGAAGTTGCAATGGCATTATAAATAAAAGTTAAGGTTGAAGTATTGAACCTACAGACTTGAAACTTGACTGAGATTTTTCTTCAATTGAGTAGATATCCGTTAAGCGTGTCTTTTTTGGAAATAGACTCCTAAAGGGGTTTGGAAGGGGGGGGGGGTAATGCGCGTTATAGTAAGAAATTCTTGTTTTTGGACTATTAGATTTACAGACTTTAAATTTGGTAATTTTATTTCTTCTGTTGAGTAGTCGTTCTATAAGAAAGAATTTTCTAGAAATCTACTCTCATTAGAGTTATGAGGGTTATATATACAACAATAAAATTCCCTTTTAAAAATATTTGATCTGTATATTTGAGTTTTAATAAGCACACATTCTTTTGTTCAGTAGAGATCTGTTAAGAACGGGTTTGTTGAAATTTGAAATACGAGAGGGTGGGTTATGGGGGTGTAACAAAATGTCTGTTTTTGAGCAATTACTTTCACATTCTTGAAAATCGTCGAAGATATAGAATTTTTATCTTAAAGTTATCTACTAGGAACAAATTATAATAAAATTGGCTTCCAAGACGAGTGGCAGGCTAGTTACTGGTAAGCAAGTTTCATTTTTTAAATAATTAGACCAACATACTTGCAGTTTTTGAGGATTTGCTGACTAGATAACCGCTAAAAATGGGTTTTGAGATAATCAGCAACGTAGGTGGTAGACTGCAGGGGCGTGAATATTAAATATACTTCTGTTTTAAAAATTCTAGTCCACTGTTCATTTTAACCTCTTTCCGACTTTTCCCGAGCTGAACTCGGGCAGGCGAAAGGTATCATCCTTGCTCATCTCAACTGTAAACCGGGCATTGTGAAAATTTACCGTAGATAATCGGTTTTTCCCACGTTATTTCACATCGTCTTTTTATAGTTCCGAATAATTGAAAAGTACCATCCAGGGGAATATTTTGCAAAAAGATGACGTCGTACAGCTGAGCATCCCCCACCCCTCCCTTCACGCTTATATGAAAGATATTTGTTGAATACATTTCCTCAACACAGAAGAAAACTAATCCAAAATAGAAGTTTTTTTTGCTGCTAAAAGAGAGGCAGTAAATACAATAAGGTAAGTAAAGAAATAAGATTCTACAGTCTAGATTGTGATGCTGGGTTAAGTGCAGGACTATGTTTTCGAATTAATCATACGCGATAAAATTTTGAGTAATGATTTCATAATCATTTATGCAAATGCGAAAAAAGACGTAAATAAAAAATTTGTATATCAAGATATAGGCATTCTAAACTTTATATTTATAGGTAGTGATAATTGTTTTCAAAGTTTAATTATTTCTGCCATACAGAAAGCCAACTATACAGATAAATTACTCATTTATTTAAATAGATATTTGCATATTAATTATTAGGAAATTTTCTATGCGAATGGTGCTATTACATTTAAAAGGATAAGTATGCTTGAAAGAATAGCATAAAAAAGACATTTTTTTATCTATAATCCAGAAATGAACTGACCCTGGAAGGGCTTAAATCCAGTGGTTAAAACTATAGGAATATTTTTCAGTACACTTTGCAGCTTAGTTCTAGAACTTAGATAAAAATGACCTAAAAAGAACATATAGCGTTTAAATGTCATAAAATACCCAGCGAATCGAATGGGTAATGACTACTTTTGTTATGTCCTACATTTTCTAAGGTACTAAAATTTTCAAAAAGTGCTTTTAGTTATTCATTTATAACTCTGTTTCATTTTTGGTAAATACGACGAAAATTGAGTACTGTTGTTATTTTAAAATATCTGATTATAGAACAAGATCAATGCCATAAAATATGTTACTACGAAACACTATCAGTTTGGAATATATACGATTCTGACTTGAAAGAGAGGGGTCATCAATACACTAATGAGTTTCCAGGTGGATAAGACATTGCAATGATTCAAAGGAGAAAATGCCTATTACCTATTTTTATCTTCCTTCATTGCAGTTGCTTCTTCTTTCTTTATTTTGATAGATGACGCTCATAAGCAGACTTAGAGCCACAAAAAGATAGCCTTTCACTCAGCTCATAAGATTCTTCTTTCTCAACTGAAATTCTTTGTTATCCAGTGCACATTTTTGAACGAAGGCTAAAAATTATATGAGTTTGAAGACAAAGAGAACTGCTTAGATGCAATTGATCACGTAGAATAAATGTTGTTATTTCAGTATAAATGATTGATGATAGAGATTGAAAAGCTTAATGAAACAAACTTTTTAAATGTATTAAATATTTGGAAAACAAATAGTTTTCAAATGAACAAAAATTAATATTAAAGATTTGAAAGATAAACCGATTCGAAGGTTATCTTTGAAAATGAAAAGATTAGACCATGAATTATTATATCATGAAAATGACTTTTTAATAATCTTCATAAAAATGATTTTTTTATCTGTGCCATATTTTATTTAGTTGATTAGACTTTGCTTGTAAACTACTCATATACCTCATTAAAATTAAGCGAACTAATGAATTTTCTCGCATAAACAAAGTCACTTTTCAAATAAGCTGGAATTCGAAAAAAACTTTAATGTTGTTGTACAATATTTTTTAAATCATTTAGAGATCGTGAAATAACGATTTACTCTCTCGCTGTGTATTCATATTGAACGTTTCTCAATATAGTATTTCACTAAAGATATTTCAATATCAATAAGATCCTCGCCAAACGTCATGACAGGATTTTGTTCCATTCCAGTTGTTATTATTTCTTTTCTCAACCACATTTATTCAAATCTAAGCCAACAGCAATTATATTCCCCATTATAAAACATCAAAAAGTTCTTGTGAAAGAAAATTGAGTAAAAAGGTTTATATCGATATCATTTACTTAATAAATTTAAAATGAGAACTAATAAAAAGAACTAATAAATAGTTGTTGTACCAGTATTAAAATCTGGAACTCTTACATGAACCTATCACTCTGCTCTAACATTCCGGTATCATGTTTACTTTCCTCCATTCAACGAAATTTGCCCCCTTCGATTCTAAGCCACACCCAATTTTCTATAGCATTAAGATTTGAAAAATAAGTGCCGGTTTGATTCTAATAAATTCTGTACATTCATTTCGTTTATGATTTCATTTTCATCTGTATTGCTACTTATACATTAACTGACAATAATAATAAATTCCTCATTATATCAATCTCTAATTCAAAATCATTGAACAACGTCCATTTAACATACATTACGGTTCTTTTTTAAAGAAAAGATCAAAACTTATATTTTGAGAATAAGATTTTTCTGTAGTACTTAAAAAAAAACCATATTCTATTATTAAACATACTTTGGTAGAAGAATTTTCTTAGCGAAAAAAGGTCAAGTTTTTTTACTGCGCTTGCTCTTTTTTCTCTTAACAACTTTTTGTGTGGAATTCTTGTGTTTAGAAATATGCAAAAATTCCATTCAGCTCCAAATTCTGAATACCTAAGTAAATAAAAACGTACTTTTGTATTCCATTTAACATTTTATTAACTTGATAGCATTATTCTTTTACTAATAAAATCCTATTATTCAATTCCTACTATTATATATATAGCTCATTCTTTCTCTCTCTCTCTATATATATATATATATATATTTATCTTGTTGAAATTTTCAATCGTTAATAAAATACTTTCTATTCATCCAATCAAGTTCAAAAAAACTTTTTAAAATTGTAGTGGATGACATTTGATATTAATATAGTTCTTTCAAATATTTATTAATTAATTACCGCTGAATTTATTATGTTTTTGACGCCAACTTAGATTCAACTCCATTTTTGTAACAATGTAACTAACTATTTAAACTTTGACAAAAGTTGGCATCGAAAACCGGTTTTTCAACCAAATTAGCCAAACCGGGTGTGCATTGCTACAACAATGCAGACAAATCATGCTCATTTTTCAATTCCTAATATTAGTTCACTCTCTCCCTATATATATATCTTGTTCAAATTTCCAATCGTTACTAAAATACTTTCTATTCATCCATTCAAAGTAGGAATTGACTTAATTTTTTTTATATTACCTGTTTTATTATATCATATGCATACATTTTAATTGTTTCAATTAAAATGTATTTTTAGTATTGTTAACATATTAATTACAACTACTTATTAACAATAATATAATTATTTCAGAAATTTCCAACCATGGTCAAGTACAGTTTGTTTAGTGTCCCTACAAATTGAGACAGTGAAATAAATCAATGCTTGTGTATGGCATACTTTTTTCTGAGAAACAAAAATATAACTGACAAAACGCATAGTTAAAAATATAATTCATTTTTTTCTCTCTCCACAAAACATGCTTTCGAGACTTACATGGCTAAAAGTATGCATTTTTACACTTTTCTAGTTACAAATTTGGATTAGTATCTCAATTTATATTTACTACCTGCAGTTTGAAGAACCATTGGAAAGCATTGAAATCACACATTTCATTTTGAGTTAAATACTTTAACTAAAGTAAAGCGATTATTTGAAGTAAACATCAGTTTTAGCGTTGAAAAAAAGAAAAAAATATAACAAATTTATCTTTCTTATTAACATCTACTTTTATCTTTTATCATACTCTACTGTTCAAATTAATTGGGACAAATGGGGAAAAAGTGGGGTTTTTTTTTCTAAAACCTTAGCTTTTTATCATTACATACCTTAAATAGACTGAAAAATTTGCATATTAGTACCAAATATGCGTTCCTTTAGCACAAATGACCTTTTCAACCCGTCTTGGCATTAACTCCACTAGAGTAGCACATATGTCCTTGATTTGATCATCTTGGGAACACACTAGTATAGCACTTTTTATCATTTGATCTGTTGTCGTGCGATTCATCTTAGCGAAACGATTCTTGAGAATATGTCATCAGTTTTGAATGGGATTTATGTCTGGGGAATTTTCAAGCCAGTCGAGGACTTTTATTTTATTTTCCGCGTAGAAGTATGGACCAATTTCGAACTTCAAGTCATTTTGAAATATTACATCAAATATTTCCATGAATGGACCAATCCTACTACATAATATTTCTATATATTTGTCAGAATTTATCTTCTATTTAAGAGGAACTAAGCTTCCAGTGTCATTTGTTGTGAAAAAAACCCCAACATGTGTTTAGAAGGGTGTTTTGCAATCTGTTGGATTTGATCTAGTAACAAAGTTTCAACTTCAATTCGTCTAACTACACTTGATTTGTATATATATCCCTGCACAAATAAATGTTTCATCACTCAAGATCAAATTCTTACAATCGTTAAAAGTTCAGGATCAGTATTTTTTGGCCCATGCTAATTAGTCTTTTATCATTTTCTGAGTTAGAAATAGTTTTTTCCCTCAGTCCTGTTGTTTTAAGGCAACCTTCCAGAAGCATTTTCCATGCATTTGAAGTACTCATTTCAACATCATTATTTAATAAATCCCTTCATAGATCTATGCTTGTCTTTCTTAGATTTATTTTGTTACTTCTTATTAAAATTTTATCAATTCTTGGAGTAGTTTTCCACTTGCGCTCGCATTTTACTTTATTTTTGGAGATGATAATCCAGAATTTTGAAATGTTCTTAAGACACTTAATTCGATCACGCCAATTGCCATAGCTATATGCCTCACAATCATAGAATTGTGTTTATTGAAAGCGATTTATTTTAGAAAGGGTTCCTTGGAGTAATATCCATCTTTGAACAAGTAAAAGTCATACGTCTTATACAGAACGGAAAAAAGAATTAAAGAATAAATAAAAAGAATGCATTAAAGTCATTAAAAAGAATAAATTGTAGTCAAAGTTGATCTGTCACACTACCTAAAGGCAGAAATAACGGGTTTGAGGTGGTTAAGAACATCACTAGTAATCACTCAAACAAGAAATCATGTAAATTAATTCAAACAAGAAAAACATGTTTGTCCTAATTATATAATTCGAACAGTATAGTAGTACTTCAACTCCTCATTGTTATTGTTATTTTTGTTGATTGTTGCTATTATAAGCTTATGAATATTTTGAATGCATAATAATCCGTATATACATAAAGGTATAACTAATCAAAGTTATGTGTTTTTTTATCTTTTCACTTGTTTTAAACTTGTTTGAAATCATCTTTATTCTGAGCATATGTAATACTAATTATTTAGAATAATGATCTTTATATAATTTAAAATATACACAAGGGTGATCAAGAAAATGTATACAAACTTTGATGAGGAAAAACTTATATATATTATCATAAATATTACAGTGAATAAAAATGACTAAGTTGCAATAAGTGTTCAAACTGTAATCCATCCGACTCGAAACATTAATGGTGATATCTCGCAGATTATCTACAGGAATTGTGTAACAAGTCATTTCAATTTCATGGAGCAATTTCTCTAGTGTGCACTGTTTCTTGCTGTACACCACGCTCTGGAGGTAAACCAGAGACTACATCACTTCAGGAACAGAATTTTCAGCATTTTCAACCTGGGCGAGGTGCCATTCACAAAACTTAAATCCTTTGTCTGGGTCGTGCTCGTTCAGTGAGAGTAACTATTGTGGTATGTAAAGTTTCCATCTTGCTCTTTGCCTTTTCTTTTTAAAGTTTCGTTCTTGACCTAAGCTAGCTTTACTCAAACCTGTTTCACTTGCACACTTCGATGTTTTTTTTGTGGTGACTGAGGGAATGAATCTAACACTCCAACAGAAGAAGTTTCATTTCTTGATGTGCATGGACGGCTTAATCGTCCTTTATGCATATCCTTCACTGTTCCATCAGTTTCAAACTAATCGCGACGGTGATCAATGCTAAAGAGTGCTGGTGGTTCCGTTCCATATTGTTGCCTCCAATGTTGTTGCGTTCACTGATATTCTAGAATTGCCAATACCATTTCAAAATGCTTTTTCGACGCTCGAAATTCGGACGTACTTGAGCCTGGGGTCTCACTTTTCCTACTAAATATTAACGCATCAATCGATGAACTATTGTTGAACAAGTCGAAACGCTAATGCCAACTGTTATACCAACACTTACAAATTAGCCCTATAATCAATGCAATCTCAAACTTATGGCATTAACATATTACCCAGTGTTACAGTGTGTATATATATATTTTTATTACCCCTGTATATATATTGGAAACTTTAAAACAATAGACTATTTTAAAGAAAAGAACTGCTGTTTTGAAGAAAAACTCTATCATCTTAACATATCTATAGTTAACATATCATAACATATCTATAGTTAAAGTAATGCTCAATATTCACAAGGAAATTACATCCTTCAGAATTAAAGTATAACTAATTTTGAGGGATCACCACAAAAGGAAAACATACTGAGACTAAAATAGCGTTTTTCTGTACGCATTAATATTTCACTTCCATAAAATTCTCCGATTGCTGCCAAAAAAAAAATTCCAAGTGCCAAAATAGAAACTATATTTATTGGAAGACATTTATATTTCATGATTTTTTTCAACAATGTAAAAATTCTCGACAAAAATAACTCTTGTGACATTTATTTTTTGATAAATGATCAAAAGCTCGAATATGATAAAAAATGTGGCGTGTAGATTATTTTTCAAAAAATTAATTTTTATGAAGCATCATAAAATATTCTATTTTTTTGTTTAAAATTCCAATATATTCAAGGGATTTTTCTGTTTTTACAATCAAGATCTTCAATTAAAGAGAAATATTTATCTACATCAAATATTTCACCAAAACAATTATTTATAAGCGATTATTGTGCATTTATTTGTTGAAACCTAAAACCTCGTATTCTCTGAGTTTTGTTATTTTCAATACTCTTTACAGATCTTAAAATTTCGTTAAGTATAGTTCTCTAAGAAGTTCAAATCAAAACTGGATGAATTTTTATAG